>PVKA01026724.1:0-31376 GCA_004027165.1 Ctenomys sociabilis
GCGTCTATCAGTCACAATCTTACTCCAGGATTATTGCAGCAAATATTTGCCTCTTGCTGTATTGATTTGGATATTAATAAGAGAAGACAGCCAGCTCCTGCGAGAGGGCTGTGAGGAGAGGCACAGCCCCACTTCCTTCCTGGCCCACAACCTCTGAGGGGACTGTGGCTGGACCCCGGCCTTCCCACACCTGACAATCTCCCCACTGGAACAGGTCCTTCCACCTGGGACAGAGGCCTGAGGCCAACCCTGAGCTCTCTGTCCTCCTTGTCTCAGGACAAGGAAGTTGGTCCAGGCTCAGGAAACCCCATTGCTTTCGATGGACTGTCTTCTCAGCCCTCTTCCTGCTTCCTAGCATGGAGCCAGGACCCCAATGTGTTCTCATCCTGGAGCTCACAGCCCAGTCTGCACCTTTCCTGACGTTTTCTTAGTGTTTCACCCCGAAGCTGGATGAAACATCCGGCTGCTTTGCACGCGCCTGTCCAGGGCTGGCTTGCTCCACTAGGACAGGAGGGGCACAGAGGCAGGACCTGGGCATGTGTCCCAAGCAGCAGTAACCAGCAGAGCAGAGCAGAACATAACAGAAGACGTCCTGAAAAATCTACGCGGCCGAGCCGGGGTGGTCTCGGCTGCCTTTCTCGGGATCATGTTGCATGCTCCACCTTCCGGAGTGGGCTCCTGCTCCTGTCATTCCCAGAGATGCGTCTCTTTCCATATGCATGGGGCGCTGTGGTGAGACAGTTATGGGAAAGCCAAGAAACCTTGAAGGAAAGTGTTCAGCCACGATTATCTGAAGGTTACACATACCCCGTCCCCAAGCTTTCACATAAAAGTCACCCGCCTGTTCGGGTCTTCTGGCTGACATCTCCTGGTCCCTGCCCAGGGTCCCTGAGGTGTGATTTTACAAGTGACAGGTGAGGGAAAGATGGCACCTCAGGCCCCGGCCCCTGCAGGAACAGTATGCTGCTCGGAGCTGGCAGCAGTGTCCTATCAGGGAATTTCCTCTTTCCCTGCATGGAGGACTCGGAAAGAAGGGTGGCCCAGTTACTTCCCGCTGGGCTACAAGCCTGTGCAGAATTCCTGGCTTCCAGCACTGACTACTCTGCTATGGGCCATGGTTTGTGCAGGTCTCAGCCACCACAGATGTCAGCCCTCCAGAGTGGCAGCAGAGACAGGGACTCAAGTCCCTAGGAAGCTCGGTCCTCATAGGTCTTCAGGGTCTGTCCCTCCCTGGGCACTTATTGGTGGCCCCTCTTCATGCCTTGCAGGCAGGCTTCCACACGAAAGCCACCTGGAAGGGACAGAGCGAGGCTGCAGCGGCCACAGCACCTGTCTCGGCTGGTCCCAGGGTCACGGGCCTTTCCAGAATATGGTAACCCCAGGTGAGGCTCCACCTTCCCAGTCAAGAGGTGGGGGCACTGGCTCCTCCTCCCAGCATCAGTGCCAAGCTTCTGGAAGTGTATGGGTGGAGCTGTCCCAGGGCTGCCACCAGGGCTGAGGTGAGCCACAGCCTGGCCTCCTCCCCATCCCAGCTCCATGGGCCAGCCCGTGGTCTCAGGGCCGCGTGTATTTGAGCACCCCCTTGTGATCCCCATGGTTGAACACGCACAGTGAGAAGCAACACTGGAGACCCCCGGGGGGCCCCTTGTCACCACTTCCTACGAACAATGACACTATGTAGAGCAGGAGACGACACCCAGGCTGTGGCCATCAATGCATCTCTCTCTCTCTCTCTCTCTCTCTCTCTCTCTCTCTCCCTCCCTCTCTCTCCCCACAGCCATGCAGGTCTCTTGCTTTTGCTTGTGCTCGTTCTATGTCGGAGTCCCCAGTTCTGCTCTCAGGAGCCAGCCTGGGTGCCATGAACCACCTTCATCAGACCGACTCCCCCTTACTTCTGGCTGGTCCCAGGCCCTGCCAATATCTGCTCTGGTCTCTGGTGCCCTGTAATCCAGATGGTTCTCCACATCTGAAACTGTGCCTTTTCAAAATGTCACGAAAGGAATCCCACGACACAGGACATTTGAGCTTGGTGGACCTTTGAAGTCTCCCAGGTGGCCATGTGCACAGTAGCATGTTCTCTTTGTGGCTGTGTAGCATTCCACAGTGTGGGCACCCCCTGTATCAGCCTTTTCCTGATTGAAGGGCTCCATTCTGTCAGCTTTTAATCATAAGTAAAGAATATGGGCAAAAACACGCATTTTGTTTTTCAAAGATGGGGCCCTGCCACCAGGCACAAACACGTAGGAATTCCTTCTGGGCCAAGCTCCATGCCACCTTGCAGGATGCAGGGCCCTGATGCGGCCAGCTCTGGAGGGACAGCTTCAATCTCCAGCTGTGTGTGGGGGCCGCGGCCTCTGCTTTCCTGAGTCTTAAGATCTCTTACTTTAAGCTTTGACATCTCCATCTTCCAGGTCTGTTGCTGTCAACCAGACTCCAAATGACACTTAAGGATCAGTGAAGGAATAGGGAGGAGAGAATGAATCTCACACACTGAGCACAACGGCAGCTCTACAAGCCCCATGCTCTGCCCAGCACAAGAGATGCCTGCGAGCGGCCACTGAGTGCTCTCAGAATGCAGATGGAAAGGGGGCAAATGTGCTCCATGGGGGGCAGTCCATTCAGCCTCACCTCTCACTGCAGCGTGAACAGTGAGCTAGAGAAGTAATTTTATGACAAGGACAACTCATCTGAGAAAAATGCACTTAAAACAGCCCTGAAGAACACAAGCAGAAAGCTGAAGTGTGCTCAGTGAATAACTTCTGGGGACCTAGATGGTATCTAGGTGGAGTCTGGGCAAGATGATTAAAGAAAGCCTGCCCACTGTTCCCTTCCTCCATCCCTACTTTCCTCTCTCTATTGTCTCTGTCTGTCTGTCCATCTGTCTTTCTTTCTGTCTTTCTATGTACATATGCTCTGACCATAAGCACTGTAACCAGCATTTCAATCATTTTTGTTATTCAGAAATGTCCACAATCCCACATGGCATTCTTGGGTTTCCCAAGAATGACATCAGAGCCATCTCCTGTTTTCTCATTTTCTCAGGGTGCTAGAGGTCCTGGAGGGAAGGAGAGGCATCTGATTGTGTGGGCGCCTCCCTTGGGCAGCAGCGTCTGGCGTCGGCCTCTCTGCCATGGATGGGACATGGCAGGACAGTCATCGACCCAGAGCCCAGAGCCGGTGTGGCCCGCAGGCTGTGAAGCATGGAGTCCTGAGCCTGGCGAGGCAGGTGCAGGAGAAGCGCAGCACTGCTCCCCTCAGTGGGAGGGCCTCCAAGCTCACAGGGCGTGCTGGCGCCTGGCCTGGCTTAGCCTGACTTCTGTCACTCTTCCGTGTGAGTCCTTCTAGAGGTCTTCGTGGGTGTTTCTGTGGCTGACCTCCCTGAGCCTCACTCTGTAAACAAGAATAGTAACTCCAGAGCGTGAAGTCTGCTTTAGGCCCCCACTGTGCCAGCTGTTGGCCCACATCTCCACCATGGCTTTTCTGGGTCATTCGGGACTTTAAGACCCAACTGACTCTTGTATTTGAGATGGGATCTTTAAGTCTTAGGGGCACATGTTTGGCTGTGTGGATCCTAGTGACAGGGAGACTTGTATGTAGCTGGACACCACAACTCCCGTGATGTGCTCTTTCCACCTGCCTCTTGCCCAAGGACCAGGCTCTTGCACATAGGTTTCTCCCGCAAATACCATGGAGGAAGCACTCTGGTTTGCTGGTCCAGACCTTCGGAGCCACATGCAGCTCATCCCTGCGTGATCACTCCCAATAGTGAATCTATTGATAAAATCCCAATTAGGTTTCTCCTGTCAATTAATTAAAGCAGAGACAAATGAAATACTGGTTGTATGTCAAGTTTGGAAGGAAATAGCATGCAATTAACTGGCAACAGACGTGATCTCAGCAGGCTTTCAATTATGGCATGGGTGACGGTTCCCTAACTCAATACAGTGCTGTAATTAAGAATGTAGTTAACTCTTGAAGTTGGACTGATGTCATCTGCCACAGAGCACATAATGACCCTCGATGCTCTGATACAAAAGCCTTTGGCAAGTCGGCTGTTCCTCTAGGGGAGCTTGTGTTTTTATTTATCATTTAAGTACATGAAATGATGTCTAATGGGCCGTGAGCCAATAGGTTGTTGCAGACACAGTTTTAGGAAAGCACACGGGGTGCAATTCTCCTCAAAACTGCTCCATAGGGGCTTGAGGAGCTAGAATTCTGAGTCATCTCCAGTGACTGACAAAGAGTCACCCACAGGCTATCAAATCAGGAGGGGAAGCTGAGGGACAGGTCCCCTCGGCGTTCATCTCCAGCACCAATCGGTCTAGGCCCCTTCCCTGGCTCCCATCTGACTTGCTCCATGGCCAGGATCAAGGGCTGGCTGTGGCTCTTGGACTCACTTCTGTGCCCTCGGAGTGCAGCCCAGCATCTCCTGATGCCTCCAGATGCTCTTCCACTGTCAATGAGCTCACAGAGCTGCAGCTCCTGTTCCAGGATGTCTATGGGGTGTTTTGGAAGACTTGCCTGAGCTCAGAGACAAAGCAAGCTGTGAGGCCAAGACACATTAGCCCCTGAATTCTCTGCAGGGTCCACTTCTTTGTTCTCAGAAACGGCTTTCTCATTGGCCCTGCCCTGATACTCATTCCTTGGGGAAAGGTGTGAAAGACACAGGGGAGGTCCCTGCCTTTTGGCCTCCTACCTCATCTCTGGCCAGCTGGCTTCTTGGAATGGTATTTTCCTACTTTCCCCTTCTCATCTTTTTTTTTTTTTTTTTTCTTTTCTGTATTTAGGACAGGGTCTTCGGGTTTACAGGGTCTCATTACACAGCTCAGACTCATAGTGATCCTCCTGTTTACAGCCTCCCAAGAGCTGGGATTACAGGTGCGTTACCACACCCAGTCTCAATCACTGTCACAGCATGCCCCATGGGGCTGGCATGGCATGCTGGGGTCCAAACCCCAGCCGCTGCACTCTACCTAAGCAGGTGCTTTAGTCAGCTGAGCTATCAGGCCAGCCCTTCCCCTCATCTTTGATCACTTGGTCTTTGAACATCCAGAGCTGTGGTCCAGACCCCCCTCCCCCAACACAGGGACATCTCTGGCTTGAGCAGATAAGCCCGTTATTAGTTGGTGTTTGCAGTGACCATTCTTCCTCTGATTACATTAGCTATCTCGGGCAACCCAGGTGAATCCTGACTTTGTTCCTGGAAGAAATCAGCAGAGAAAGAAAGAAAAACCATTGCTGGGAAAATAAAAAAGAGTGGCAGGAACGCATTTGGAGGAGGTCAGCAGGAGAACCAACGTCCACCTAGAAAATGACGGTGTGGTAGCAGGTGCGACTCCTGGGGCTGAACAAGTCTGAGACAGATCAAGCCATTGAAAATACAGGAGAGGAGGGGAAAGGAAGGCCTCTGCCAGCACGGAGCTGTGCTTCCAAACGCATGTGGGGGCAAGCTATTCAAAAAATTGAGGTTAAATGGAGGGCTGCCCAGCCTCTGTTCTGAGTGGTGGGGTCGCAGGTGTTAATTAGATCAGTGAAACGACTAATTCAATATCTGCGCACACAAGTGAGTCCCGCGTGGTTCCGGGAGGGGAGTGTCTCGGAACGAGGGCGGTGAGCTGGCCGGCCCTGCACCTGTGCCCCTCCGCGATGACAATGAGCAGAAGAGCTAATGGCACACTGCAATTAGAAAACTGAAACGAGGGCAAGAGAAGCTGCGAGGGGTTCAAGAACAGCACTGCCGGACGCGAGGTGCACAGGGCCTACGCGAGGGGCCACCTGGGTCTTCGGAGCTCACCGTCCACTTGGCCTCGGAGCTGTTTCGGGGTTTTCTACAGCAAGCCATGTTTCCCTTGGGAGCCCTGAGCCCTCAACGGTGCTCCCACCAGCACCTCCCTGACGCTGGGGACTCGTGGCCTCCTGGCCCTTCACTGAGGAAGAAGATCCTCTGCAAACAATGGGAAATCCTCCCAGATGCCTTGGGCTGGTTTAGCTGGGGGAGATAGATAAAAGGGGGCTTCCAGCAGAGCAGGGGCAGCTCCTCCCAGTGGGGCTGGGTGAGATGCCCTCCACTGCCCGACTCCCACAGGCACCCGGACCTGCGGCCCCCCAGTGGTTTGATGAAACCACCAACACTGGCTGGGGAGATCCTACATACACACAGTCCAGGAACCCCCACTGTCTTCTGCTTGGGGTCGTTTATTCTTGAAGCACAGCTCTGTCCCTGCACCACTGCCACTCCAGGTCCTGCTGCTGCATGAAAAGGCGCCAACTCTCTGGGCGACTTTCCATGCAGGACCCTTTGCTCCCAGTGTGGGAAGCCATGAGCCTGGGATCAGGTGCTCCCAGCCCAGGGTCCCTGCAGGCTGGTGTCTCTCGGCTCATAGGCACATGGCCCTGGAATCTGCCTTTGACCTAGACAGGATCTTTGTCCGTCAGCCCCTCAGAACCTGCTGTTGCACGGGGTATGATTTCTTGTCCAGTCTGACAGCACCTTCAGTTCACCTCACACTACAGAGACTGAAAAGTGGGAGCACGTGCTGAGTACCCAGGGGGACATGGATTTGGGGGTTCTGTTCAACTCAACACAGCTGTCCTCACTTGTAGAACGTTCCTAACTTGGCTCAAAAGGAAAAGTCCAGCTGAAGAAGCAGTTGCCTGTCCTGGCACTCCAGACAGCAGTGCATGACTGCCCCAGGGGGCCCACAGCGAGTCTCACCTGAAGTGGGCTCTCCGTCCAGATTTTCAGTATGAAAGCACCTTCCTATACCCCCATCCAACCATATATCTGGCCCGGATCCTCTGTTCCCCCGCTTTCATATGAACGTGAAGTATAGTTAGCCATGCCTGGATTATAGCTCTCTCAGTGTATATCCTGTTTCTTCACTGTGCCCAAATCCACTGCTTGAATCCACCAGAAATCGCAAGTCATCTCGCACCTCTGCCGCCCAGAAGCCAGGAGCCACAGTGTCCACAGGAAGGAGGGCCTGCCAGGTTCCTCCTGCAGCTGGGGGCGCTGCTGCAGGCCCGGCTCCTAGACACACTCCTCCAGTCCCCGTCCCTGTAGTCGTCTGACCTCCTCCTCTGTGCCCTCTTCTTTCGTACAGGGCCACTCACTAAGTCTTGAGCCACCCTGATCCAGTAAGTCTTATTTTAGTGTGACCCCCATCTCTGTCCACATACAGCCTTGGGCTGAGGGTCCTGGTGGTAGTGAATTTGGGGTGCGTGTTCACCCACCTACCCACATGGACCCCCAACCCAGCAGATGGGGCATAGGGAAACCTCAATCACCAATGGTGGACTCAACAACTCAGAGCCTCCTGCCAGTGCCATGTGCAACTATGACTCTGGACAACCTCAGCCAGGTGGTCCAGAGGTGGCCACTCATCTGGGCCTTCACTGTGTAGAGCAAAATGTCCCTGAGAATGCTCTGGAATCACCTGGAAAGCAAACACTCATGTGCCGTGCAGGCGGACGCGGCCAGCACATTTCTTCCTTTATTTCTCTCACTCCAGGGATATTTTTGGCTCCAACCATAAGTGATTGAAGTAACAGATTTCTCCACTGAGCAAGATAAAAGTCCTTTGATCTCTGAGAGAGTCTTGTTTGCTTTCGGTGCCAGGAGCTATTAAATAGATTCCAAGTTCAAGTGTCTCCCGGGGACCCTGGACATTTCTAGGGTTTCCCACCCTTTCTTCTCAGCTGTGAGTGATGGATTTAATCAACTTCTCAGACAACTTACAGGATGAAGAGAACAGCTCGCCTCCAGCCAGGGCCACATCTTTTTTTTTCTTTGTGGGAACTCAAAGCTTCTCTTAGGAGGAAAATATAATAAAATAAATGAATCCCTACATGCTCGGCCATTTCTTCACCTCCTGGTTATAACTCACCGGCTCCCCACAGTGCGTTCACTATAATCCTGCCCACAGCATCTGTGCTCTGTGGTCACCTTAGATGACAGGCACAGCCACCAGCAGCAGTCACCTCCTTCCCTCACAGAGGGAATCCCAGGTAGACCAGTTGTCTACATGCCTGTACTGGCTTTGTCCCCAAGAAAAAGAGTGGGGTCCTTCTTGGCCTAAGTAAACCATGGTGTAAAAAATGTTGCTCAGCAGAACCTGGGCACAAGAGAATTTCTACTTCTGTTTGGCTTTGTCAACCCCCTCCTTGCACCAGGACTGCCCTCAGGATCACTGGTAATAAAGAGAAAGCCTGTCAAGCTGCCTGGTAATTACAGTCCCTGGGGGAAATCCTCACCCCTTGAGTCTCTGCCTGCCCTTGGAAGGTTGGGTGCAGCATGCTGCATGGTGGGTCCCTCTGCTTGCTCCCTCAGGGGCCTCAGGCTGGTCACCAGCTCCTCCGTGCTCTCTTCTGCCGAGGACCGACAGCAGAGGTGACGTTAGCTCTGCTACTGGTGAGGGGCCTGAGGTCAAGGAAGAGGGGCTCCTCTGTGCTGATGAGGCTTACAGCCGCTAGCAAGTGAGAAGATACCTGTTGTGAGGGCAGGCGCCTCAGCAGCATGTGGCAGCCAGCGCAGCAGCTCGGCTGCCTCTCAGGCTCTTGGACCCCCTTCCTTCCTCACAGGGAATCTAACAGCTGGTGGGGCAGGTGGGTGGATGTTAGCCTGCTTGGCTCCTCCGCTGGGGAGGCTCACCTTCTCCCCACCCTTGTGCAGAGGGAAGCCCAGTGCCATAGGAGGCCAGCCCCAGTCCCATTTGGTGCGTGGTGGTATATGACCCTCTCAGGCCACTGTAGCAGGGAAAGCACACTGTGCTCTTCTGGTGCTAGGGGCTGGAAGTCCAAATTCCAGATGTGTGTGGGGCTGGCTTTTCCAGAGCCTCTGGAGGTTTCAGGCCTCACCCCAGCTTCTGGGTTGTGGCGGCTGTGTTCCTTGGTCCCAGCTGCAGCACTCAGACACCTGCCTGTGGGGTCACACAGCTTCTAACCTATGCTGTGCAAACCCTTTCTCACATGAGGACACGGGCCATTGGGCTCAGCCCCACTCCTCACCCACTATAAGCTCACGAGAGCCAATTACATTTGCAAAGCCCTGCTATAGATGAGGCCACAGTGTCCTGAGCTTCCAGGTGAACCTGACACCTGCAGAAAGCAACCTGGGAAATGGTGCCTAGACAGGGAGTGCCAGCTGCACAAGGGCAGGTGGAGGACAGCTCCGCTGTTAGTGTGTGTAGGGTGAGTAGGCCAGGTTCTGTGGATCCCACTGAAGTGGCTGGCGCTGGACTTGTGTTACCTGCCACTGATCACCTGGATGGCCCAGGCTGAGGTCAGCTCAGGACAAGGCCAGAGGCTAGGGTTCAGCTTCCCATTCCAGGCCACCTCTTGCTCTCACTCAGCCAGCAGCATGGAGAAGTGTTTTATCCAGGAAGCCAGGGTGGCTGGGGACAGACAGGGACTGCAGCTGTCAGAGAGGGGACCAACGCGATGCAAACACAGGCAGGTGGGTGGCACTGGCTGGATGGGGGCACAGCTCCTCAGAAAGGATGGAGGGGCCGACAGTCACCCCAGAGCATGCAAGTTAAAGGACTACACACATCTAATTGACTCCACCAGCGCAGGGCTGTCTCTGTCACCATAGCAACACAACTCTGACTTCCTATTCTGGAAAACAGCAGTGGAGGACAGGGAAGAATGGGTCCCTTGTCACCTGGGCAGTGGGACTGCCCTAGAGCACCTATGGTAGCAGGGTTGGTCAGGCCTAGCAACCCCCACTGCAGCTCCATGGTTATCATTAAAACAGTAACAGTCAGGGTACGAGCAGAGCTATACATTATTAATAATAGGCTTTGATAACATAATTAACAGTGTTTAATTAGCCTGGTTAATAATAGGGTTTATCAGCATTGTTCATTAAACACTAGCACTTGCACATATATCCCAGCAGTGTTTATACAGTTGATATGAAGGGACAACCCTGTGTCCTTCAGCTGATGAATGGATAGAAAATTGCAGTTTATCCATGTGCACAGCAGAATATCACCCAGCCCTGAAAAAGAAAGGGCTCTGAAACCTGTGTTAGTGTGAATGAAATTCAGAAATATGAGGCTGAGGGAAAGGTCAGGAGCGAAGGCTGCAAGCCTGTGACTATTCCTAAGAAGGCTCCAGCAGAGGTAGATCACTGGGGATGGAGAGCAGTGCCACAGCTAAACCCGAGAGGACAGGACCCCTGAATGGGGATGCGTGCTCTGGAGGGCAAAATGGGCCAGAAACAGGAGAGGTGCTCTTGGCCTTGCTCTGGCACGCGCTGCATCCGCCCAGCTGTACGTCTTAACTGATGAGTGCCACTACGTGATGTTCACCTCGGTTTAACTTAATGCCTGGTTGGCAGCTGCTGCCCTGCCCTGCATGGCCCTTCAGGTGTGCAAAGAAGGTCAGAGACCCCGAGGGTGCACAGGGAGGCAAAGCTGCGCTGAACTTGAACTTCCCTCCCGGTCCCTGGTGGTGCCCAGCCTCACCTCTGCTCTCTGCCATGTGGGCAGCGCTGCCCCTGAGAAACCCAAGGCCAGCGACCCCGCCCAGCCCTGCTCCAGCTGGGCTCACCCCAGACTCTCCATCTGGTACCGCCAAGAGCCCCAGCTGGAGGAGAATGCGTTACAGCTCTGTTTAAAATGCCAGCTCCCTGTGTAGGGCAGGAGAGGAGCGTTAATTGAGCCCAAGAGCTAATTAGCTCCCGGCAGGAAGAACTTCAGCATGGCTGACGGACAGCCAGGGGTCAGCTCCTGCCCTGATCTGCTGGGAGAATGGAGCCCAGCGCGCAGACCTCAGTCTTCCACAGCGCACCCCTGGGTGCTCGGGAAAGGTTGCATGAGCAGGCGGGGACAGTGCCTCTGCCCTGCCCACCAGGATCTGCAGCAGCCCTGGCCAGAGGGGCCCCGGCCATGGATCTCCTGAAGAGTGGAGGGCCCTTTCCGAGAGCCACCGGGGAAAACTTCCCGCCAGCCATGGCCACGCACCCACAGAGCCTCTCTGAGGTCCAGGGCCTGCCGGGCCAACCGTGGGCTCCCGATGCTCTCCTTGAGTGCCAGGGGCCATCACGCAGAGCACGGTGCTTCGGGAGGTGAGGAAGCCGAGAATTTCCAGATCCGGACTCACTGAACTCCAGGAAGTGGGGCTGTGGATGCTGTGTTTGAGATGCGGCAACAAATGGAAGAAACTCAACTTTCTGAGGCCGAGCCATGAAGAGCTCTTAGAGGAGCGGCCATCCAGGGAAGAGCTGGCTCCCCAGAGATGGTAGCTGTGAGCCGGCGGGCACCTTAAGCACCGCCCAGGCCCCTCTCTCTGCACGGGCCTCAGTCTTAGGGAAGGCTGCGCTGGCAGGTCCAACAGCCACATACAAGGGAAAGAAGGCATCAGGTATCACCCTTGCTGTAGCCTGGGTCCCCATGAGTGGCCCCACTTAAAAGACCCAATGAGCTCTGGCCCAATCAGCGACTGAGCAGGATGCAGTGCTCTCACTGGTGCAGTCCGGGTCATGTGACTGCCCCTGCAGCTTGTGAATGGAAACCCCAGTCTAAGGGACCCATACGGAGGGTCAGTCACATGCGAGGATGGCTAAGGTTCTGGGCTGAAGGTGACAGCAGGACCTGAGCCAGTCCAATTCCTCTGCACCCTGGTGTAACAACGCGTTTATTCCAGAAGGAAACTACAAAGTCAAGACGCCGTTAAGAGATAATACCATTTTTGCTTTCCTTAATTATTAATAGACTTTGAGGAATAATTTAGAGTGATATTAAAAACGGATGAAGGAATTCATAATACATTTGGGTCACATGAGATTATGAAAATATCTGGCCTCATTTCCTTGCCACCTGATATAAATTTACCCAGAAAACAACTGGGAGTACAGGGACGCGTGTCCCGGCGCGGGCCCAGGGCCTTCTGCTGCTTGTGTTTCCCCTCAGATCCAGAGCTGGGGCTCCCAGCATCGGCTTCGTGCGCTTGCCTTTTCCTCCCCTCCCCGACTGTGTACTGACTTGGGGGAGAAGGCAACTCCGCCCCTTTCACTGGGTGGACAAGTGAGGCTGGGAAGCTGGCGGCAGGGCCAGCGCGCAGCGTAGCGTGCAGCCCCGGAGTGCGGGACCATGGGTGGGCCGGAGCCTCCCGCACCCTGCATCTGAAGAGTCCGAAGGAAGGGGCCCTTCGCCCCAGGGAGGAGAGGCTCCGCAGCACTCCCGCCATGCCCCTTGGATCGTGACCCAGGGTCTAAATCTTCTTCCCGGCCTGGTGTCCTTGGTCCTGAGCCAGGGCCACTGGAGCCAGAGGATGCCCGGGCCGTGGCCAGAGCTGCAAGTGCCCTGGGGAATGCCCATTGGTTTTTCCGTGCCTCCTTCTCCCGTGTGCCCTTGAGTGGTCTTCCCAGTGAAAGCTGGGAAAGAGCCTCAGAAGTCGACAAGCTCCCTCTCCCGTGGGCCTCCTCTTTCTGCATTCTCACAAGCCAGACGCCCAAAACAAGATGTGGATCCTCACGGTAGGCATCTGCTCCCTCCCAGAGCGCACCCCTCAGCCAGCGCCTCACTTTAGATCTCCTGAAAATACAAGAGAAAAAACCCCCACAAATCTTCGACGACATGTTCAAATTTCTTCCTGGGTAAAGCTGTGTGTTCTAAGAAATGTTTTTCTTTTAACTTCTCAACAGTATAAAGTGGAATCAATGGCATGGAAGTTATCCTCGGGCAGAAAATCTGTACACAGACTGGAAGACAGAACCCGCAGCATCACGATGGGTGAGCGCAGACTTAGACTTTGTCGATCACATGGGACAAAAGATGCTGAGTGCCTGAGCAAGTCTCTGGCAGCCCACCAGATCGAGGACTGCCCCCGGGAGATGCTCTGGGCATGCGCGTTACATCCCAGCCCTCAGCATGGCCAGGCGATGGCCATTTGCAGGTCCAGTCCAAGTGACAGGGACCAAGTGCTCAGCAACACACAGCAGAGGCCAGAGCAGCCTCAGAGTCCAGGTGCAATGGAGCTGGCGCTGCCCTTGATCAGCAAACAGCCAGTGATAGAATCGGGGGTCTTCGAGAAACGCGTGACGTGCGCATGACCACACTGCAGATTCCTGACCCTGGGGGGCGGCGCTTCTTCTGAATCCACAGCAATTCTGCTATTAGCACATATGACAGTGATGCTTAAATGTCATCTAAAGCCCACTGCCTAACAGCTGTGTTTTCGTCATTCCAGATAATTTAATTTCCAGTGGGAGAGGAGAGAGAAAGAGAGAGAGAGAGAGAGAGAGAGAGCCAGGAAAGCACACACCAAGCTGTGGAATTGTCTGTGGTGGAGCAGGCGCTCTGTGCGTGGAGAACGTGGTGCTCTGGGCCCGGCGTCTTTCAGCTGGGTGATGGGGCAGCACAGAGCAACCTCCAGGATGGGAGGGACTTGCGGATGCTTTTTCTGTCCTCCTATAGGTAAAACCGTCCTCTAACTGAGATGTCCTGGGAAATCCCTCCAAGGAGATGGTGTCCAGGCTGCTGGTATCCAGACCAGTATCTCTGACAGACTGCGACTGTATCCCAGCTGCCTTGGTTTCCACTGGCTTAACGACAGACACATCGAATAATGACTTTGTTTTTGGCGTCTACTTGGCTTCTACGGGGCCTGGCAGCCAGTCAGGAAGGGCTGGGCGCCGTGGCCCCACCGGCAGGCATGGCAGCGCCCTCCTCCGTGCATCCCCAGTCTTGATGCACTGGTTCTTGCTTGAGCTGGGAAGAACTTGTTTGGGGCAGGGTGTGCACACGGTCTGGCTCCAGAGAGGCTCCCAAACCTCTTGGCTCAAGCCCCTGATTTGGAGAACCTGAAATGACACGGGAAGGAGGCCAAAATGCCCCTTGTGGAGGCCTAGGGAGACCCCTTCCGCAGCTCATTGGCTCAGCCACAAGCCCTCATGCAGCCAAGCAGCTGCGACTTCTATAAGTCATTTCCGGTTGGTTATGAGCAAGGCTTTGAAGCACCACTGAGGGGCATGTCGATGGCACTTGTGAACCTTCCTCTGTGATCAGCTTCTAAGAGGTGTTGGTGTCTTTCAAAACTCTACATTCCCTCCACATCCCTCTCTGAGAGCCCCTCAGGAGTCTGCGGGTGCCCACACAGCTCCCTGGTGAGTGTGTCCCCAGCAGGTCCTGTGTCACTTGCTGACCGGGCCCTGCAGTGACTACACCTGTGAGTGTGATCATCCTGCCCAGGCTTTCCTGACCCCCAGCCCTGCTCATGACCTCTTTGGGGGCATATGTGTGTCTTTATGCAAGGCTGCATCTTGTCACATGGTGGGACACTCAAGAGTTTCCAGGCACCCAAGGATATGGCCATGTGAGTCACGTCTCATGGCGCTTGGACCCAGCAAGGTCCAGGTGCTCTGGGGATGCCCTGGTGCTGTGTCCTCGGGCCACCCTGCATTGCTGCACCTGGCTGAGCCTGTCTCTCTGGCTGCCTGAGGCCCTACTAGGTGCTCCCTGGGTCTAGGGGTGCACCCCTCCCACAACATGCATAAGGAAGGTGGCAAGTCCTATGTCGCTGTCTTCTAGGATCATGAAGCTCCCTCTGAGAGTGTCTTAAAGGCCACCCCACTGCTACTGGCAGGCACTAGCTTCACTAGAGACCCCGGTGGGACCAATGCAGCCCTGCACCAGGCACCCAGATGGTGCTTCCGGGAGCGACTCCTGTGCGTTCAGGTGTGGATGGAGAAGTTGGTGTCGTGGTGCAGCAGGAGCAGGACCTCCAGGATGGGCTGGAGTTGTCTGAAAATAACTGCTTCAGGGTGCATGGGTTCTGTGCCAGCCACCTTGGGCTTCTGTGGCCCCAGTGTGCAGGCAGTGACCCCACGTACTGCAAGAAACCAGCCACCACACTGTGGAGAGGACAGGAAACAGCTAGATGAAATTGAGAGGGCTCTGCCCTCCTGGGGCTTCCACCTCAACAGAACCACGCAGGGTGCAGGTCCACAGCACGGGGGGAGCACTGTGAGGAGGTGCAGGGGTGGGGACTGCATTTCCAGGGCTCAGAGGCTGAGGTCCTCTGGAGAGCAGAGACTTGGCTGATGTTCCTTCCACTGGCTTCAGGGATTGCACGTGCATTGGAGGCCACTCAGTGAGGCCCCAAGATTTGTTTTAAGTGCTCGGGATCCCAAAAGGCTGTGCTCAGACTCGGGGTAAACATTATGCTCTAAAGTAAAACAAACCATTATACCAAGTGAGTTTCCCTTAGAATCTGAGCTGAATCTTACAGAAAACAATGTGCCCGCCAGGAGACATTTCCAGCCATATCCAGGAGCGCTGGGACAGCCAGTGGAGTTCCAGGGCCAGGCCCTGTGCATGCAGCCCGCATCAGCGGGCCCTGCTGAGCATCACCCCGGAGCAGGAGGAGTGTAATGGGGAGATGCAGCATTAATTAAGGCAAGAGTGGCTCTATCCCAAGTTATTAGGGCCCCGAAGCCAGGCTGGAGGCCATAAATGACTTGGAGGCAGGACCAGGAGTAATCCAATAATCCATTTATGACTTTAAATAAATCTGGCTGCACAAGAAAACCCTTCTGAGTTTACAAACCCATAATGTTCCCAGCCACCGGCCTGCGCCGGCGGGGGGCCGTGAGG
Organism: Ctenomys sociabilis; assembly: GCA_004027165.1. NCBI lineage: Eukaryota > Metazoa > Chordata > Mammalia > Rodentia > Ctenomyidae > Ctenomys > Ctenomys sociabilis. The sequence continues at coordinate 15,600 of PVKA01026724.1, forward strand.
ACCAGCCACGTCTGCAGAGTGCTTGGATCACAGAAAATTAACCAGGCCAAAGCAGTCGATAGCGCATTATCTCCTTCTCTGCAGTTATTTATTCGATTTGCTGCTGCTCGTTCCAAGCCAGTGCTGGGTGAGAAGCTGGCTGGTGCAAGCCCCAGAAACAGACCCGTGTCCCTGCCAAACCCCGAGCTCAGAAAGGCAGTACCAACGCGCACGCACCACATTTCGGAAAAAGGCCATCTGCAAATGGACAGCTGCCTCTGCCCCACCCACGACAACAGGAGTCAACTTCGATTCCTCCCAAAGACAGCAGGGCAGTTTTGGTGCAGCTTGGGCAGGCCAGCTAAATGCAAAGGTTCCCACGATGGGATCGGCTTGATATTTCTGCAAACTTGTTTTGGCACCCCTTATAAGAGACCTTCACAAATGTATCCAAACCAGAGATTTTGAAAGTCACTTTGCTAAGTTAAAGAAAGGAGTTAATTTTCTTTTTAAAAAGCGCCCTCCCTCCTCGCACCCTTCTGCTTTCCTTCTCCTGTCCTCTTCCCCAGCTCCTCCACTCTCCGCTCTGGGAGGCTGTACTAATCCTTTTATGGCTAATCCTGCATGCTGCACCAATGGCTGGCTAAAGAATGCTTTGTGTTCCAAGTGCAAGCAGTAAGGCAGGAAGATTGGGCGCTTCTGGGTCAGCCTCCCCATTATTAGCAGAAAGCTCTGAAGAGCTGGATTCCCTGCAGCCATAAAAAGTAAACCATGCATCTGAAACGCCACAGCTATCCCTCCTGTCGCCGTGAGAACACGCCATCCAGGATGAAGGCAGCCCCAGAGTGATGCGGGAAGACAGAAGGACATTGTCCACCGAGGCAACCAGCCCATGTGTCCCCACTCAGGCCACCACCCTACTTCTAGAGTTGGTGTTACTCATTTCTATTCCATTGAAGCCACATAGTTTTCCAGCTGTTGTGGCTTGTATTCCAGAACAGCTTAATCAAACGAGAAAGGCCGGTGGTGGGAAAGCTGGGTGGAGATGTCAGATCCATCAAAGTGCATATGTTCATCAAGGTGCAGGGTCACTGAAGACAATGTGGGAGATGGGACACAAAAGACTTTGACATGAAGGAGATGAGATGCAGGGCGAGGGACAGAGGGAACCCAGGCACATCTGTCCTTTCTGTCCTCATCCACTGGCCATCCAGGGCACCTGCAGTAACAGCTGTGCTTTCAGGGTGGCCCCGAGAATCTGAGGCAGAAGGCAGGAGAGCTAGACAGGGCTGGGAGAGGGTGGCTGCCAGCCTGCAGCAGAGGTGGCTCGGGGGGCCTGTGCTGCTCGTCGCTGAGCTGTGTTTAGTTTTCAAAGTGCGACCATCCTCAAAGTACCACACTCAAAGTGCCACATACAAAGTGCCACACTCAGAGTGTGGCAGCTGAGCAGGACTTCATGGGTGGCCCTCCTCCTCCTCTTGTTCCTCCTCCTCTGCATCCTCCTCCTTGCCTTCCCCCCTCCTTTTCCCTGTCTTTCCCTTTTCCTTCTTCCTTCTGAAGGCGGGCTCCTCCTAAAGGGCCCTGGAAGGTGTGTGGCTTTTGCTGGGGGCAGCTAAGAAGTCCCCCAGGGCAAGATCACACAGAAAGATGGGTCCTGGGTGGACAATGGGTGCTGCAGCAGGCACCCCCAGCGTGGCTGTTCCCTCATCTGTCACACAGGAGCAGCTGCACCTTGTCTGAGTCCATCTTGGGACTCTAAACAAATGACAAGCAGAAGATTCTCTGATATTTCTGGGTGCACAGGAAGCACTGGCTCCCGGCATGCGGGGCAGCAGGTGGAACCAGAGGCATCCACAGAACGCTTGGGGCCTGGCTGCGGCCTGGTTGTGGGCTGACTCTGGCGCTCCTGGTGAAGTCCTCGGCCGTGGCACTGGTAGGGAAAGTGCAGTCTATGCAGGGGCCTAGGTTACGAGGGGCCAGGGCAGCCCTCCTGGGTGGGGTTCATGGCCCCGGGGAGCTTGTGTGTGACTCCATCAGGGGAGGGCCCTGCAGAAAGTGTTGCCTGCCAGCTAGGCTACAGCCCTCCACAGCCTCTCTCCCTGACCCTGACCTGGACTCCAGCCTCCACAGCTCTGGGACACTAAGGCCTGCTGCTGGAGGCCTGAGCCTCTGCACTGCAGAACAGGTGGGGTGACACGGCCAGCACCGGCCATAAAGCATGGGAGTTCTTCCCATACTCGTAGCCACTCGCCACTCGGCCTTGCTCCAAGCACGCACATGTTACATTGTTTCCAGAGCAGGGGTGGTGGTGGCCGAGCCGGAGGCTGTGGGAAGCCACTTTGTTGCCCGTGAGCCTGGCTGTGTGCAGAAGGTAACAAGCTGAGGCCTTAGGCGGAGCATCCTGACCCGAGATGAGCATGTTAGCTCCCGCGCGGGGCTGCTGGTTTACCACGCTGCCCCATCAGCAGATCCCCAGGCAGCTTCTTGTGGCACACCACAGAGGAGGACGTGGAGCTCGGAGGGCCGAGAGCTCTAGAGCTGGGTCTTGCCCTCCATTCCCCTCTTCTCCCAGAAGGACTGAAGTTTCTGCTGCTTCACAAGCCAAGATCCGATACCATTTTGTTTTGTTCTGATGTCGCCAGAGACGCGACCATCCGAGTCCCATCTAGACTTTCTGTGCCTAGTGAACCCTGAGTGAGGTCATTAAGTAGGAAAACTCACAATGCATAATTATAATAATTACTCTGATCACATAAACATTATACCACCATGAATAATTGATATGAACAGTGCTTCAGAGAGAATGGCAATTAAAATAAAACCCAGGGAGGTGACAGGAGAGGCGCAGGCATGGGCAGGGATTTGCTTGGAGGGAGGCTGTGTGGTCAGCAGAGGGCTGGTCCTTGTCCTGAGGCGCTGTCTCACGCCCCACAGGAACACAGTAGGCAGGGACACAAGCTGGCCCTCAGAACAGCTTCACTTCCAAGGCGGACAGCAAGACCTCCGGCAAGACTGTTTTCTCCCTCAATGGAACAAGTCCCTGCTTTTGTGCTCATTCCCAGGCAAACAAACTCCGTGTTGAAGAAGAAATAATGAAGTCTGGCTTCATAAACAAACAGACGGAGACGCCTGGGTGCCCGCGCTCTTTGAAATTCTGCGTCAGGCTCATTCTGGAGACAAGCAAGGGCTCTGGCCTCCCCGTGGGTGGCGTAGAATTAGCGAAAATATCAGATTGGAGAGAATGATATTTTGCTTTGAGAAGACGTAAAACCTCATAATTATCTTGTTTTGAAATTCTATGTCATTTTTATTATTCACTTTAGAAGAAACAAAAATTTAAAAACTTCTAAATTTCTCCATGAAACAGCTACAAGAGGTGGAAATTGAGTTATTGAAGAGGCTGGGAGGGTGGGTCAGTGTGGGGGCTCTTGAAACAGGAGGCAGCGTGGAGCTCGATTTAAAGGAAGCTCCCTGTGCCCGCAGAGAGCATCCTGGAATCCGGTACTCTCAGGAGTTCCAGCTTCCTCGCCTCAAGGGGTGCGGTAAGAAAAGACGCTGGAATGCAAGAGCACATGCGCGCCAAGGCCCACAGAGCAGCACACGGATGCACAAGCAGTGCTTCCGCTTTCCTGGTAGCCGTCCACTGAGCTAGCTTCCTTGCCCGGAAACTAAGGGCCCTGCTCTCACCAGCCGATGTTCTCAGGGTGCTCGCTGTGTGCCCAGCATTGCCCTAGGGCTAGGGTTTCAGTATGGACTGAGCAGACAACTGCTTACCCACGGGGAGGAGGAGATCGCCACCTGGCAAGCCGGGAGGCGGGGCAGGAGTGCTGCGCTTTCACCCTAACCCTAGCCGGGCTAGGACCAGCGCAGCGGCAAGCACGTGGACAGTGGACCAGGATAAGGGACGCACAGACAATTCCAGGCGCATTCAGCTACCTGATCTTTCACAAAGGGGCGAAACACACATACCTGTGGAAAGAAAGCCTCTTCAGCAAATGGTGCTGGGGACGCGGGCTGCCCGCATGCAAGGGACTGAAGCCAGACGCGTATCTCCAGCCATGTACTTAACTAAAATTAAAATGCTTGAAAGGCCTAAATACTAAAACAAGCACACAACCGGATAGAAGATAAAACAGGCAAAACTCAGAGGAGTCGACTAACACTTTCTAAATAGAGCCCCCTCCCAACTGCACAGGAAATAACTATGAGACTCGACAAATGGGACCACATCAAATTACAAAGCTTCTGCACAACAAAGGAAGCCATCGAAAGGGTCCACGCACAAGAACGGGGTGGGGGTGGGGGTGGGGGGGCAGGGGGGAAGCTGCCAAAATATTGCCACCTCAGACAGACGATTAATAACTATAATAGATGAAGAATTGAGAACAACTTAAACCTCCCCCAAATAAAAGACCCAGTCTAAAAAGGGCCAGGTGCAATGAACAGACACTTCTCAGAAAAAGTACAAATGACCAACAAATACCTGAAAACATGGTCAGTGTCACTGTTCCCTTGAGGAATATAAATTAAAATGACTCTGAGATTGCATCCTACACAGAAAGAATGGTGTCTTCAAGAAGGCAGCTACTAGCAAGTGCTGGCGTGGCCGAGGGGATGGAGAAACCCTTCTGCATGGCCGGTGGAACACAGGCTGCACGGCCCCAATGGGGATTGGTACAGGGATCCCCCAGAAGTCTACAGCCAGAAATTTACTTACTAGTTATCATCTCAAAAGGATTGAGGACACCGTTTTGCAGTGATCCACACCCACCCATGGTCATAGCAGCATGATTCACAACAGTGAGCTCTTGTGCCTGCACTGTTCCTCCACAGATGGGTGGGTAAAGAAAGTGTCCACACACCACAGAGTGCTAGTCTGCTAAAGGAAGGGCGAACTGGAAATGTTGGATGCTGGGCCATGGAGATAGCTCAGTGGTCTAAGCACCTGCCTAGGCAAGGATACAGGTTCAATGTGTCAGCCCCAACTCTGGTGTGCTGAGCCAGCCACTGAAGCTGGGCCTGGTGGCTCATGCCTGCAATCCCAGCACTGGGGAGGCTGAAACAAGAAGATCACTATGAGTCTAAGCTGCATGGTGAGACCCTGTACCAAATACATAAAATTAAAAAAAAAAATTGGGTGCTTTTTGGTACTATAATGTTAAGTGAAATCAATCCAACACACAAGCTTAAATATCACAGGGGTCCTCTTACATGACAAATCCTAAGTAAGTGTACACAAGTTAAAGGGCAGAATAAAAGATAATAAGAAAAGGGGCAGTGGAACTTCTGGAAATGGGAAGGGGCCTCTGGGGTGGAGAGGGCAGGGGAGGAGAAGGTACACAGGGAGAACTGAGATGTGTGGTGGGACTGTCCCAAGTCCCCCCACCAGGGCAGTGATTAGAGGTAGCAAACATGTGCCAGTAAAAGTTAATAGAATGAGTCAAAGAGCTGGGTGGAAGCCTGAGGATGGGCCTCCCTGTTCCCACAGCAGGGGTTTGTTCCTTTGCGCCCTTGTTGCTCAGGCTCTCCCTGACTGCAGTAAGGAGAAAACAACTGTGACCACAATGAAAACACCCACAGCGCCTTCCACCGAGAGCCCGGAGATGTCGACTGCACAGCAAAGGAAGAGCCCGGAAGCCATCGATGCACCAGGGTGCAGAAGGTGTGGGGCCAGTGCTGGCCCTGGGGGCGCAGGGACAGTGGAGAACGGGGGCTTCCAGGGGTGTGGGGAAAGACAAAGAAACCACACTGCATCTCCTTCCAGGCTCCCTAGGAAGGGGACCTGGGAGGGGGACATGAGTGAGCAGGAGGCAGTGGGCAGGGGAGGCCACACATGTACACAGGAGTTCAGCCTGGAACCAGGATCTAGGACAACCAAGCCGAGGTGGGGGAGGGGAGGGAGCAACCTGGGACTCAGCCCCAGGCCAGGCGCTCCATTCCTGCGCCTGGCACCACTTCTCAAGGCAGCTCAGTTCCCTGTGCTCCCGCCACAGACGCTACCTTTCCAGCTGCAAGTGGCCACTAGCATAGCAGCCTCAGCCACTGCCCATGGGACTGGAAGCCTCAGCAGAGCATGCAGGAGGTGTGACAGTCACCACCAAGGGTGGGCAGGCTGGCATTGGGGTGGAGACAGCAACCTTAAACTGCAGTTAAGACGCCTGTGCCAAGGGAAAGGCTTCCTTCCGTAGTCCTTTAGTGCTCATCAAAGTATTCCACCAGCACTCTGTCAAAGTATGACATCTGTACCTGAGCAGAGGGCAAGGACTCCTATGGCGGGCCATCAAAGTACCGCATCAGTACTTCATAAAGCACGAAGTACTCGGCCAAGACTGCTAGCAAAGTACTGCGTCACATTCTCCATGAGAATGGTCCACCAGTCCTGCAGGTAACTGCTCCATCAGGACTCCCCCATAATGCTGCATCGCAGTATTCTACAGAAGTCCTTCATCAGTTCTCCATGCACAGCACTCTGTAAGTGAAGTCTCCCACCAACACTCACCACCACCACACTTCGGTAGAGTCCTCCATTGAAATGCCTCCCCAGTTCCCCAAGTACTACACCTGTGTTACATCCACGCCCTCACCAAAGCATTCTGGGAAAGTATTCCATCAATAAAGCGCTCCACGAGCATAGTCACCCATCAGTACTCCACTGAGAAGTCCTGTCAGTGCCACAACCGCTGTGGCCCCTTCCCACTTTGGACACTTATCCTTGGGCGCATCTTCAAGACCTCAGCTCTGCAGCAGCTCAGGGCGTGGACCACCTCTCCGAATCCCCAGGGCTCACTAGGAGGGCCACAGGCTGCAGTACTTTACCTCGCCAGAAGGGGCGCTCTCTCCCCAACAGATCTCCCATGGGCAGGTTCCATTTTTGAAATTAAGTCAACTTCCAGGAGGGGTGTTTTCTCAAGTGAAGAGAGGGGTACGTGTGGTCACAGCCCTTGGTTATGGTTAGCAGTACAACATGTGTTCCTCATTTTCTAGGATGAAATTGGGAAATTCCTTATGTTTTGTGTTAGATGAAGCCCGTGTGTGTCACTCTTTCAGGTTGAACAAAGCAGCACAGGGTCCTCGAGGGTCTTTGTCCCCTCCCTGGGAAGAGGGAGAAGTCTGTGCACATTTCTATTTACCTGACAAGGGCACAGAGGTTTAAATCAGGAGAGAGCTGCCTTGAGTGCAGACAGATTGTCTAGACCCCAGGCCCGCTGTCCTCTGGAATAGCCCAACCACCGACCAGGGAAACTGACTTCTCCACGTGGCAGCTCCTCATCAGTTGTGTTTGGTGTCTTGTCAGTGTGTGTTCTGTGGCTGTGGAGTGTCTGTCTTCCAGAACTGCTCTTAGCATTTTTGGGTTTTGCCACACTGAGTGTAGAATGCAGGGCCTTGGGCACACGAAGGAACTGCTCTACCACGGGGCTGTGGCTGTTTTCAGAATTTCAGGAAACTGTTTCCCAGGTTTCCTGGAAGCCTTCCTTTGAGTTACAGCAAGAGATACGACCAGGGGACCCGAAGCCCTGCTGGATCTGCAGCCCTATCTGCACTGGGGCAGGAGGCCAGCATTTGCCAGGTCATGCAACCCCAGGGGAGCACCTAGGGGATGTCAAGGACCTTTGTGCGTAGGGTCACCTATGTGTTTGTCTTAGTGCTGTGCAGGGAAGTGCAATTAGTATGGGAAGCAGAGCCTTTCATAAAAAGGATTGCTTAGGGCAAGGCTCAGATGAAAAGAAAAAATGTAAAATTGAGAAAATTCATTATTAAGTCACTGGAATGCAGGTGACACCAGTGTTCAGCAAGAGTGACTGAGAATCCTTCTGCACAGACTACAAATCAGAAAGCACTGACTGAGCAGTTAGGGCAATGCTTTGTCTGTGAAGATGGGCTTTCCATGCACTTCCTGGGCCTCCTTCCTGTTCTAGAATGTTCTACAAAAAGAGATCAGTGAGATTCCAGCCAAACTTAATGCCTGGCATCACACAGACTTAATGCCTGGCATCCTCAGGAAATGGTGATGTCATCATTAACCTGTGTGAAGAAACACAGTGTTTTGTGTATTCAAACAAACAGATGTGGTTGTAGGGCCAACCGCAGAGTTGGGGGTCAATCTGCATTCCCCCACCTGGATTTTGATGGTCGGTGTCCATAAATGAATGGCTGCATGCACGCTCTTGCTCAGTGTGCACGTGTGAGTGTGCAAGCATGTCTGCAGGTGGCGGTGAGCAAGCGTGGGTGCACGTGTGCACATGTTAGCGCTTCCTCAGAAGGGTGAAGCCAAGGGGTCACGGTGAGGGTGGGCAGCAGGCGCCTCGGCCCTGCCTGTCGGGATGGTGAAGTGTGAAGGAGACTTCCCTGGGGGGCGCCGCCGCAGGCTGGAGTGGGATCCACTACTAGTGCATGAGCCAGACCCCTCTGCAGAGACATGGAGACCCACCCCTCCTGTCCTTGCAGGAAGTCCTAGTCCTATTCAGTCCCCTTCATGCTCAGAGACTGCCCCAGGGCCCCCTCCCCTCACCATGGCTGGGAAGCTGTCCAACTGTCCATCCTGGAGCCCCTCAGCAGCTGAGGTGCCAGGACAGCAAGGTGAGGGCCAGGGACAGAGCCAACCTGCGGTCAGAACCTTCCTGGGGAGAGCTGTCAGGGGCAAGAGGAGGGTGCCAGGATAGACAGAGGCCGAGCATTGCAGGCAGGAGGTCCTGCAGGGCTCACGGGGCCTAGACAACACTGAGGTTGCGCCAGCAGACATCACACTCACTCAGACCTGGAAGGGCAGGGGCAGTGGTGACTGAGCTCAGCTACGAACTCCAAACTCCGGGTGACCTCGAAACAGCCTGAGGCCAATGATCTGTCCTGCAGTCTTTAAACTCCTCAGAGCGACACAGGACAGAAGAACTGGAGGAAGTGTTTCTAACAACCAGACATGCTGCCTGGGATGCTGGCTTGGACACTAGACCGGGAAGGCCTCTGCTTTCTTTGTTATGAATGACATTCATGAAGAAGTGACATCATCATGGCTCAGAGCCCAGGCAGCAGGACAAAGGGCCAGGCCATGGTCAGGGCACCATGGGGCAGCAGAAGAGGTGGCAGGCCCCTGCTGAAGATGGCACTGCTAGCAGGACACAGCCATGAGCACCAAGTCAGAAATGCCCCCAAGGGCAGGGAAACAAAAGCGGCCACAGCCTGTGTACCCTCGGGGCTGTGTGCTGACCTGAGACATTTGCATGCGGCCAAGAACCAGGCCCCTTGCACTGAGGCCAAGAACTGGAGCTGGAGCAGAGCAGACGTCCCAGTGCAGCCAGCTTCTCCATCAGCCCAGCTGTGGGCAGGGGCTCTGGGGGCACCTTCCCAGCAGGCACACTGGAAGCCTGCAGGCCTCGGTGAGGGCCAGCCTCTGGCCTGCATACGGCGGTCAGTGGCACACAGGTGGCTGCTGTGGGCCCTGGCCTCCATCTGTGCTGGGCTGAGGTTTGGTAAGCGAGTATGTGAAGGGAAGAAGAATGAGTGTCCGGGAGAGAAGAGGACAAGACGGTCACTCAGGGTAGACATGGGAGGCGGAGCCTTAGTGGTGTGTGCACAGAGGGTGGCCAGCTGGCTTCTGGGCTCTTTGCTTGGTCTGCCTAGGGACAGGGCTCTGCCCACTCTGCACCTGCCCCTCCTCCTGACCCAGCCCTTCATCTTTGGTGTCATGACCCAGTGTCCCATGGCCGGGAGGAGATGACCACAGCCCCAGCTCCTAGATCAGTGTGCCCCTGACCTGGCCAATCCTAACCTCCCATTCCTTGTTGTCACAGTGACTGACAGAGTTGGGGCACCATCAGATGACGGTCACCTCAAAATAAAGCCAAGACAGGACAGAGGAGCGAAGAGGTCAGGACTGGCCTCCAGTGATACTGCATGGTGCTGGGCCCGGCTGTGCCTGAGGCCCATGTGGACGCATGTGTCTGTACTTGTACCTTTACCCTTTTGTCTTTGGGATGGTTTCCTTTGAGCTGGGTTTTCTGACACTTTCACCTGAAGGAATTGCTATGGCTTTCCTCTGGACGCCTCTTCCCAGCCCCACTAAGTTGCATGATCAGAGGCAGGGCTTGTGGAAAGGTGACCAGACTCCAGGGTGCTATAGCTGATCTGGTGTTGTGGGGGTCTCTGGGGTCATGACTCGGACAGGCTCATCTCCTTCCTAAGCTCCTTCCTCTACTCTCCATTTCCAGTCCCAGCAACAAGGAAAGTGACAGAGATCAGAGTCATAACTAATGTGCTGGAGGGTTTGGTACGTGTTCAACATTTCCATGGCAGGGTAAGAGAAAAACTGCCCCGTGCTCCAATGTGCCTTACTGCTTCCATTGGAAACAAAAGTACTTGCCCAGTGTCTAGCGCCTTTGCAGTGTGAGGCTTTCTGTTCTTCTTCTCTGCCTTTTACCGTGTACATTTTCTATTTAGGATCTTTTGCTGTTTTCTTAAAATCAGCACTAAGCTGTAATTTCATGGGGAAACCAAATCCTCTTCGTGTGCGTGTGCATGTGTGTGCACACATGTGTGTGTGCTGCTGGAGGAGGAGGCTGCAGAGGGCTCCTTCAAGCTCTTTTATTGTGAGAACAGCAGAGCATTCCTTCTGCCTGGACAGCTGTTGATGGAGTTTCCTGGGCCACCAGGGGTGGCACTGTGTCCACATCCTCCAGTCTCCTCAGTTCCAGAGCCAGCAAGAGAGCACATCAGAAAGGGAGAAAGTGGACACTACAGTTAGGGCCAGAGGATGGAGCAAGAAGACCGAAAGAGCCTGCTGCAGAACTGGCAGGGACATGGACATCGCTCTGGCTGGGCTGGAGGACCTTGGACCTTGGGAGCCAGGTTGTCTAAGATAGTGCCAGAGCACAAGAGACCATCCCAGAGGGCAGGGGGCCAGGGGATCACACTCAGCCTGTGGCTTTTCTTCCCTGGTATCATGGTTTGTGTCTAGGTGTACCCCAAAGCCTCATGCAGTTGTGGGGTGGGCTTTGAGAGTTTATGATTAATAATACTCCATGCTGGGAGTGGGGCTGTGAGTGCTGCTGGGATTAGGGGTGTGAGTGCTGCTGGGACTAGGGGAGTGAGTGCTCCTGGGATTAAGGGTGTAAGTACTGCTGGGAGTGTGGGTGTGACTACTGCTAGGATTAGGGGTGTGAGTGCTGCTGGGATTAGGGGTGTGAGTACTGCTAGGATTAGGGGTGTGAGTGCTGCTGGGAGTGTGGGTGTGAGCGCTGCTGGGATTAGGGGTGTGAGTACTGCTAGGATTAGGGGTGTGAGTGCTGCTGGGATTAGGGGTGTAAGTGCTGCTGGGATTAGGGGTGTGAGTGCTGCTGGGATTACAGTCTAGGGCAGATAGTCTGAATACAGCATAAGGGAGTCAGACCTCTCTACAGCCAGGGCTGCCACTGCTCCTCCCTCTTGCTTTGCTCTTTGCTGTTTTCCACCTTCATGAATGGCTGCCCTCTGCCACATGCTGCTCTGCCTTGAGCCAGGTGAGTTTGGACTTAGACCTCCACAAACTGTGAATCACAGAAGCCTTTCCTTCCTTAATTTTGGGTGTCAGGTATTTTGTTCCAGCAGTGAGAGAAGAGTAACAGCTACCTGGCCTGGCCAAGTGCTAGTTTGTTTGGTTTTCATTACGTTCTTGGTTCTTTAGAAAATACTAGGCTATGGTTCCCGTTGTTTTCTTGCATGCAGTTCTTCCCCTTGGCTTACTAGAGTCAGTGGCCACAATGTGCGTGCACTGTCCTCTGCCAAGTTCCCTGGGCAGGTGCCCTGGTGGGCTGTGGGGACGCTCCTGGGCAGGTGCTCTGATGGGCCGTGGGGACCCTCCACCTGAGCCTGTGAGCACACCCTCACTCCAAGAAAGTCCTGAAAGACATCACTAGCTTGAGAATCGAAGAATTAGGTCACTTTCGATAAGAAGGAGCCTACCGCCCAGTGACAAGTGATCTTAGAGATGGACAGGGGACACACAGAGAGGACATGCAGGAGATACAGCTGAAGCCATCACAAGGCAGGACCCCAGGAAATGGGAGGGCTGAGTTCTCCCCGAGATGCTGGGCTGCCCTGCCCTGCCGAGTCTGGACAGCCGGCCACCAGGATGGGGAGAGAATCAATTTGCCACACAAAGCTGTATGAGAAGTGCTTGGAAGTGGCCGAGTCAGTGGCCGTGTGTCGCAGTGTGTGGAATCTTGTCCTCGGCTGTCCTGTGCAGTAGCTGGGACCCTTGGCACCAGCAGTGAGACTGGGGCAGGCAGGGCTTCTCTCCAGGGGCCTTCACTCCGTGGAGTGCAGAGCCTGTGGCAGGGACACGGTGTGCATCAGGCACTCCCCCCCACCTGCCACTGGTGACTGCCTTTCCCTCATCCTCTGGGGATCACACATCTTTCCCCTGAACGGTGAAAGGGTGGGACTGTCCCAGGTGCTGTCCCTTCTTCTAGATGAAGCAGTCTTACTGCGGCTGCTTTAGACTCACTGCAAAGTTTTCTGATATGAAAAGGAGAAACCTGTTTCCCACACCCCCTGCACCACACCAAAGACCCCGCCCCACTGGCAGGGCTCAGAGGACTGGCACTTACTAGAGCTGACTCCAGAGTAGTTCAGGTTATGGGGTTCCTGCTTCCTGAAATCTGGGTATTAAGACCAAAGTAAATACAATGAGAAGACCAAGGCCTTGCCTGGCCCAAAGGTGAACACCAAGGCCGGCAGCAGAGGCTGTGGAGCGAGCCGCTTCCTCTTCCCAGAAAGGCACCAGCCCTACTTTCTGAAGCATTAGTGTCTCCCTCTTCTTTTGGGATTCATTTTTTTCTAATGTGGCTTGAGGATATTTCTGCTTCTCAAGCCACCCACTTCTGAGCATTGTGTTCAAGAAGTAGCAGAAGGATCTCCAAAGCAGCTTCTGTTTGCGCCCAATGGAGGGTGGGGACACGCACAAGTAAGATCTCTCCGTGGTGCCAGGTCTGTGAAGGGCGCAGAGGAGGAGGGAAAGATGCTGCAATGTACCGCATCTCGGGCGGCTCCAGGGCACCACCCCTCTGCAAGGGCAGACTTAATGGTCCTCACATTCACACAGAAGAGCCCTAGCCAGAGAAAAGGACAAGTGCACTCTGAGGAAGAAGGGAAATCAGCCTCCCCGGGGATCAGCGAGGACTCAGTGTGCAGAAATCCTGCTAACTCAGGTCCTGGCTGGGCTACATTGTCACCTCCCTGCTTTCCTTGAAGCCAGCAACTTTTAAATCCTTAGGGAGCAAGTCTAAGAGGACTCAGTCTGCAGGTGGGAGAGAGGTAAAGGGCTGTGGAGAAACAATTCTAAGGCTAACAGAAATGCCCACACAGAAACAAGAATGCCATTTTTTTAAGGACATGATTTTTAAGCATGTACAGAAATAATCCCTGGGTGTGCTCTCAGCTCCACTGGTGCTGTAAGGACCTGTGCTCTTGAGCAGGCTGCATGGAGGAGAAAACCATTGGGATGTGTTCTCTCAGGTTCTTACACAACTTGCAAAGCTGCATTATGTAAATGGAATATAAACTTGGTTTAAGTGAAGAAGCAGTTTGAAAACCTTGGAGCAATGACCAATATTAAAAAAGAAGTATAAATAATGATCCAACAGTGGTGATAAGTTTGAGTCATAAATAATACTTAGTATACAGTATACATTCAGGCAGAAAGATAAGGGAAAAGGATAAAACAGAGGGCACATTAAGAAGAAATGAACACGTTAGTTCTTAGTATCAACAAGAATGATTACATTACATATAAATGGCCTAAACACCATGCTGAAAAGACAGGGATTATTAGATTGAATAAATAAGTGGAATCTGACTGTATCCTATCTATAAAGGAAAAGGTAAACACACTTAATAAAAGTAAGAATATCAGACAGCTACTGCCGGATAAATGCTAGTCAGAAGAAAGCCAAGGTGACCGTAACAATGCCTGACCAAACAGAGCTGAAAGCAAGAATTATCCCCAGGAAGTTCGGAGTCATGCCTCATGATAAGGGGAGCTAGAACCCTGGTTATTTTTGCTAGGTAAACAAGCTCCTGTATCTGAACATCTCAGTGGACCCAAGAGAATGTCTGATAAAGTTCTACTTGACTCCAAGTAAACTAGGACCAGAATCTCTAAAACAAAAATCTTAACATAAAACCGGTAAGCAGTTAGGTAGTGGAACACACCATCTTGACCTACGTATGCACATGGAAATTCTTATGTCCTCCCATTGAAAATGTTGAGAGCTGAGCTTTTTTTTTTTTTTTTTGTTAAACACAGTGTTCACCAAAGAACACTTGCCTACAGGTGGTGCAGCCTGCAGTTGCCAGCTGGGTGGTCTGGGTGGGAGCACAAGCTACAAGCCAGGGCCTGGTGGTTTATCTGAGTGGCTTCTAAGAAGCATTAATATCCCTCAAAAGAGGAAACTTGGTGGGTGCTTCAACTTGAGGGTCAGGAAGGGATGGATGGGAAGAAGGTGTGAGTGCATGTGCTTGCATGTGTGTGGCTATGGGCATGGCGTGTGCAGGGTGCGGGGCCTGACATGGTGCTGCAGGACAGAGTTGCCAGGGCATGGCCCAGCTGAGAGACCTCCCCACACTCCAACCTGCTCCTTCTCCCAGCAGCCACAGCTGCCAAACACTCATCAGGGTCCCACATCCCCGAGGAGCTGAAAGCCAAAGGCTTGGTCCACTGCTTGAGTGGAATTCATCCGTGGGCTGAGCCTGACCCTGAGTGAAGCAAGGCTGAAGTAGGCCTTTACTGTCCTCCACCCTGTGATGATGCCTGTGTCCACACCCTGTGACGACATTGAGCAATGTGCCCAATTACAGGACAGAACTGCAAACAGGACCTGGGACATGAGGTGGGAACCTCAATTCAACCTTCCTGCCCTGCAATCCAAAGATCTCAGTAATTCTAGACCATAAAACCACCTCATATCACAGTGCAGAGCATGGTCCTGTATGACACGGTCCCACCAGCGATGACACCACCCAAGTCCTGGTGCACGTGGACCCTGGACCCTTTTCTACCACCTCACATGGCCTGATTCAGCGGCCCCAACACCAGGAGATCTTGCTTCTGCTACTTCAATCTTAAACCCTAGTAAAAGATTCTCCCTCCTTTCAATGCTCTGTCCTATTTATGGAAACTCCCAAGAACAATTATGCATTTTGCACACCCAGGCAAATTGCAAAATGTCTAGCTCTGAAGTAAAAAATAAACAGATAGTTGATATTAAAAATTGGCCAGAGGTCTCCAGGGTTCCAGAAATCAGCATTTCATGCTTGCAGAAGAGAAGTCAGAGATGGCCTCACCATATATATTTAAGACGGTACACATTCAAGGAAGGGTCAGAGGGTGTTCTTTGTTAACGATATCTCAGGGGCTGGTGCTTCATTTGTGGAGGATTCAGAGGGAGGAGGGAACTATTCTTTTGGGTGGTGAGAAATAAACAGCAAGAGACCCTTCTGCAGGTGAGCCACAGACCCTTGGCCACTCAGACCAGGGGATCTGCACCTCAAAGCCATCACAACAGCAAAGCACATTTAAGCTAGGTGGCTCTGGGCCTGCGCCAGGTGGCTTTGCAGAGGCGGGATCCCATGCCCATCACCTCCATCTTCCGACCTCCCCTTCATGTTCCAGCTGGGACCCGGATCCACTAAAGTGCTGCCCCCTACCTCTTGATGTGCGCAGCAGAAGTTCCTGTAACTCAGAAGCGCGCGCGCGCGCGCGCGCACACGCACACGCACACGCACACACACACACACACACACACACACACACACACACACACACACACA
>PVKA01026725.1:0-15958 GCA_004027165.1 Ctenomys sociabilis
TATGCATAGTAGGCGAATGCTCTAGCACTGAGCTACATCCTGAGCTACACACCCCAGCTTTAGAGCCGGCTTGCAAGACCGTGTCTCCTACCAGCCTGCAATTTCCTCCAAGTGGGGGCCCTGCTTTGTGCTCCGAGGGTCCTGTTTGCTTAATAAATAGCTGTTGAACTGGAGGGATCTTAGTGGGGGTAACTGTGAGCTGGGCCTCAAGCCTCTGAGTCTGATAGCCAGGAAACAGCCCTGGGAGTCCCGAGAGGAGCTCTAAAATCAGGGTAGAGTCAGTTTCCATCAGACTAGAGGCCACGCACAAATTTCAGGGTCTGAAAAGTTTCAGTTCAGGGAACATTGGTAATCCAAGTCAGGTATCAGGGAGATGAAGTAGAAAAGAAAAGTCACGTGTTTGGAACTTAAGATTCTCTGGAAAAAAAAAAACCAACTCCCCTAAAAACAACTATGAACATGTGGGAAACGGGGAGGGAGCAACTGCTGAGCAGCGGGCCAGGAATCAGCCCAGTGGCTACTTGGTGTGAGTCACCACCCAGGAGGGCCACGCCTCTGCCCTGCCCTGCCCTGCCCCGTGCAGCTTCCTGGGTGTTAAGGGCGGCGCCTGGAGAAGTGCTGGGAGGGGCAGGGCGGACCTGGGCCTTTGGGGCAGCCCTTCCCCTCTTGGGAAAGTTGCTTTCCCACTCTCTTCCTGCTCTTCTTTTCCTCCTGCTCTGCTCGTTTTGTTTCCCTCTCACTGTGCCTCCATTCGGCCTCTGGTTTTTCTGCTTCATTCCTCCTTGGTCATGTCTCTCTTCTGCACTATCTCTCAGCAGAATGTAGATCTGAACATTGTGTCTGTCTTTTTTTTGTTTGTTTTCCTTTGGTGGGTGAGATGGAACCCAAGACCCAAGAGGTCACACTCGCTGAGCTATACTTCCTGCCCCTGAAGTTTGCATTAACCTCTTAACAAGAGGACATTTTGTGCTTTGTGTTTTCCTTTGAAGCAGAAAATGCCCCCAAATAACCTGTTTTCACTCTTCAGAGAAAAATCACCCAAATTACTTGGTATTTATTTATTAATAAATAAATAATAAATTTATTTATTTATTTATTTGGTACTGAGGATTGAACTCAGGACCTCGTGATAGGTTTTGATGGTGTCGCAACAGAGAAACAGGCAGAAGGAAAAAGGGAAAGGAGCTTTATCTTAAAGGACATGGAGAGAATTTGGGAAGATAAGGAATTCTCTGGATTGGAACAAAGGGAGGCTGAGGCTCTTATGGCCTTTTGCCAGGGTTGGGGTTTGAGGGGGATGTTTAGATAGAGGAGCTGATTGGGGCCTTCCCTGAGGTGGGGGAAAAGGTGAAAGGAAACTGCATCCTGGGTTGAGTTGGAGAAGTGGGTAGGTGGTCTCTGGGAAGATAAGCTGTTGTTTTAAGGGCTTCGGCCATATTGGATGACCACCCTGTTCCACAATTCATACTAGGGCCATAAACTGTCACCTTGTACTTGTTTTAAGCAGGCATTTATGCTGCTAAGCTATTTCCCCAGCCCCACTTGACTTATTTATTTATTTAGAAGCAGGGTCTGGCTATGTAGCCCAGGCTGCCTCCTATGAGGGCAATCCTGCCTCCACTTCGCAAATGCTGGGACTGTAGGCGTGCACTGCAACGGCCAGCTTCATATTCGCTTAGAATGAACACCCACCATGCCAGAACTAGAAGGAGAACAAGTTGCTGTGAGCTCGGGCTGTGTGTGTAGGGGGAGAATGCCCTCACCTGGCGTACACAAAGCAGGAGAGAGGGCTTTAGGTCCTTCCCTCAGGGCATCAGTGAGCGCAGTGTGGGAAGGTGGCTGGAGGTTTACAGCATTCCAAGAGATTCCTGAGGCCTTGTCTGAAAAGATCTCTCTCAGGGGACAGCATTTTCTTAGCCTCCCCTGAGCTTCATCCCCTGCTGAATTAAGGGAGCCCAAACACCCTTGGCAGTGAGGAGTGGTTTTATTTACTAAGAGGCGCAGGCCTTCAGACTTGGCTAGTTCTTGACCACAAGGCCTGGCAGGTCTCTATGCATCTACCTTCAGGGAAGGTTGAGTGGCTGATAAGGATTATCTTATTCCCCAGCAGTAGAGAAAACTGGAGAAGGCAGTGACTCTGGAGCGCAGGGAGGAGGGGACTTGTGTGTCCTCGCTGCAGGACTTGACAGCCAGTGTGACAGCTGGGTGCAGCCCCAGCACAGTGTTCTGACCGTGGTCATGAAGTGGCACTTGTGTGGGCATGTGCAGCAGCCTTTACCAAGTGCACACTAATTTAGATTCCAAAAGTTTAAGATCCACAGCAAAGAGAGTCAAAAGTGGGTTTTCATTTTCACCAAAGGAGCAATGTAATGCAACCACAACCCACTGCCTTTTCTCTGTGTGGAAGAACTGACTCATTAGTGACAATGATCATAGACCACTGTAAATGAGGACCAGAGCATAATCAGTTTGACAGACGCTTCCACTGTACTCCAGAGGTCTGATGGCTTCTTTACTTCCCCAGAGCTTTCTAGAAAAAATACTCTATATAGAAACCTACATGATGCTTATCCTCCTGTGACATTGAAGTACCCCACACATGCATAGCATTTACCCAGCTCCGAAAGGTACCTCCCTTTCTTCTGAAACACTTATAGCTTTCAGCTCATTCATATTACTCAAGCATTTGAGGAGCTGAGGAAACTTAAGATGAGTTAGTCTAGTATCTTTCAGATTTCTGTTAACCATAGCCCATGGACACTGGATACATACACAACAGAGGAATCAGAAAGAGTTCATAGGATGAAACTTACTCTGTGTGAGTTACGAGTATTTATGAGACATCTACTGTGTGCCGGGCACATCCTGGCCCTACAGCAATGAAAACAAATGAGATAGGCAGTGTCAGGCCAGGGTGTAGCCACATGCGCAGGAAGAAAGAAACTATACTCAACTGTAAGAATCACCAATTCAAAACTCATTACAAAGCTTATCCTTGCCTTGACACTGTTCTTTAGCTGACAAAGTGAAGAATGTTTTCTCTTTTAGCTTTTCACTGTGCATCATTACGACAGTCAAGGAGCTTAGTGGTTTCAACTTCAAATTTCATTTCCCAGGCGTTTTCCTGTTGAACTACATGCTTTTCTGTCTTAGCTGACAGCGCTTGACAAATATTTTGCTAAAACAAGCAGTGAATGGACACACCCTTGTCTTTAGAGAAAGGGTATTTCTTTTTATCCACAGAAACCACAATCCCAAACCAGTTGAATTTTTTAGTCTTCTGTTCCCTCTCCTCTCCTTTGCATTAAGGAGAGCAAGGAATCTGGTTGCTCTTGACTCACCAGACTTTTTTGGTGTAGCTTGCAGAGTGGCCACAAAATGAACTCTAGCCTTGGAGAAAGATCAGTGGGAAGCAACTGGCCTGTTCCTTCCTGCTCCTCTGGAGAGTCTCTCCTCCTTCTAGAGTTCCAACCTGTTTCTTCTCTGTGAAATTCCAGGCCCCCTGAGCCTCCGGTCAAAATTCTGAAGATTGACAGGATCAGGCAACTTTTAACACAAGACTGAGTCAGGTTATCAGAAAAGAATATACATGATTTTCTTTTATTCTCATTTCTTTAGACAATTTCTTTTAAAGGATACATCTTCTGAATGTGGGATGGGCTTCCAGTGAACTTTTTCTAGCGCTTGCCCTATGGCTTGGTCCTTGGTAAGAAAAGGTCTTAGCAGTCCACAGAGGCTCCAGGAATCCTTGTTAAGCAGGAGTCTAACCATGTTGAAAGGGCTATGCTGCTAAGACTGATCAGAAAAATTTAATGAAACTTCCTGGATTGAAGTAATGTTCAAGAGAATTATCTCGCCCACTTGTAATTGTTACAAAAGTAATGACGATGTAAACAGAATGCGCCCTCACATGTCCAGATGTTTAATCTTTTTATTCCACCTAGAATAAAACTCTTCCTGCCACTCATCGCAGTCCTTTTTGTCTTGCTAACATCTCTCCGGCAGGTGAGACAGAAGATAAATTCTCTGAGCGGAGGAAGGCAGAGGGAAAAGTGGAAGCAGAATTATGGAAATGGGAAATAACAGAGAACAAGCTGTCACCTGTGGTCCACATGCTGTCATAATGTCATGTTTGTTGAACAGTATAGAAATTTCCAATGTTTCGAGATGAACAAAGATGGTATCCTAAGTGCCACTACAGGATGAGATCTACCAGGATCGCCGCAGATTGAGTCCTGTCAAGCATGTACCTAGGGATCTTTCCTGATGTCAACTTAGTTCTGTCAATCAGCCCATAGATGCTATGTGAGAGACGGTGATATGTTATCGGGGTTCAGATTTTTCTCATGCCTTGTTTGGGTGAGAGTTTGTTTTTTAAGATTCAAGTAGTCAGATGTAATTTGGTACTTTCTTAGAAAAATTGTATGCCATAACTGGCTCTAGGACAGTGCTACAAAAAGATGGGGCTAGATACATCTGTACATACCAGAGCTTGCATTATCTTTGGTCAAAAATCTGAATGAGTTTTATGGTTACCAAAATGCTCTGGGACAACTTGAACCTCAATGGCAGGACTATCTCTTTAAATATTCCTCTATAATGCTGCCATTTTACAAATAAAAGTAAGCTTTACACTGAATCCAGTCTCAGAACTGAAAGGGAAATTAGAACATGAGAGATGAAAAAAAAATTATAGTTAACTTATTAAGAATGTGTTGTAACATACAGATTCTTAAACATACACATAGCCTCTGAACTTTCAATTCCAATAGAAATTATACAAAGTACACATAAAGCTCTATGCACAAAGACATTAATTTCATCATTGCTTGAGATATAAAAGAATGGAGGAAAAGATCATTGTTCATTCATGAGATGAAAAGTCTTCAAAATGCTTTAACAACAAGAGCCAAAGGCTAAAAAGTAGGTGGCAACTTTTGTGTATAATAGTTTCAACTTTAAAATTATATAAGGTCGAAAGATATTGCAGTCACAAATGTGGGTTTCCTAGGCATGACCTGTCAGCTCAGCGGTGGAGTTGTCTTAGCATTAACTGATAAATAACTGTCTTAGCAATAGTATTTGTCACTAGGCAATGGGACATGTTTTTCATTTTCTTTTTATATTTTCTACAATATGACACATTGATTTATAGTAGGAAAGAGATGCAAAACTGGCTTGATGTTTGAGCACTAAGCTTTTGTTTTCATTTGTGTTCCTTCTAAATGCAGAAAGCAGCATGTTCTTGAGGTGAGTTTGTTCTGCTGGGTCTTGGCTTCCTTGGCTTGCTCTTCGAGCTTGTAGTCAGAGCACCTTACACTGCTGCTGAAGGCAGTCACTGGGCTTGGTCCCTTTAGGTTACAGTGCCATCTTTGGGACATGGCCAGGCTAGCTCACTATCACCATTACTGATGATGTAAAATGAACAATTTTTATGTGAGTTTTGTGATATATGCTGTTAATTAATCAGTTATTCCCAAGGATTAAGATGTAGGTGAAACCAAGTCACTCATGCTTTGATTCATTGAAGCAGCTTTGCTGGTGTTCTTTCTGGTCGCCTCATCTCCCTCCTGGTCATGCCGGAACAACCCTCATGAATGATTTCAAATTCTATGTCCTCCCTTGAATATTTCAATAGTTCTCGTTCACTTTTAGATTGAAGTAGAAATTCCCTAGCATGCCACCCTGTCCAGGCCCCTGACTCCCTTTATCTATATAATCATCTTCCTTCACTCGCCTCTTGCAGCTTACTTATGTGCATCTCCTCTTCTCCCTCCTTCCCGCTCTGTTGTTGTGGCTCAGAATGACCTTCTCATTTCTCTTTTGGGCCATTTCCAGTGATTCTTTCCAGACTGGATTCTAAGGTCATCTCTCAGGAAAAGTCTTTCCTAAGCTCGCTGGGTGGACACTCATCTTTCCTTTATGAGACTCTCATTCCTACCACTTTTATAGCACTTGCCAGGTTGTGTGTTTGACTCTTTTTCCTGTATCTGATTGTGAAGACCTTGACTATAGAACTACATGTCTGCTCTTAGCACTTTGCTTAAAATTGTGAAAATGCTCAAAGAGAATTGAGTGAATGAACAGGAATTGGAAGTGCTTGTGGTTCTCCATGTAATTTCTCTTTTTCATAATTCCATCGTTTATAGGAATGTAAGATCATAAGGTAGATTAAATGAGAAAATTTTGAGCCATGGCTAACATAATGCTAGGTGTATAATAGATATTGGTTTTCCCCTTTGTAACTCCTATCTAGTTTCATGTGCCCACCCCTGATGGCTCATGCGCACTGATACCAACGTCCTCACCCTGTCAGAGACTCCCAGTAAACACATAATGAAGAGCCCTAGTCAGCTGGCCCAGCATCGCTAGCTGCAGCACACACCCCGCCTCCCATTAAACACACACTCAGAGCTCGCTCACCTCTGACTTAGGCCTCGATTAGTCACGGAGAAGCTGGGCTCTGTGATCTTCTAACCAAAGTGTGAACCTTCTTTTAAGGAACACATTTTTAGTGCTCAGGGTTGACTGTCTCTGTCAACTGCCATAAATGTGACGGTCTCCGATTTCCACGCGCCTCGCTTTCCTTCGACTCCTTTGTGCACGTCATGCTTTGGCTTCTGTGCTCTGCCCCTCTCGGATGTGATTCAGCCTGTAGGGGCCAGAGAACAGGCACCGGCTCCCGCAGCTGCCTGCCTGTCAACCGTAACCACCCAGAGGTCAGCGTTATTATAAAAAAGGCTTACTCTGGATGGCTTACCTTATTATTATTATTATTTTTACCTTGTTATTTTTAAAGATGGTAAGAACTCTCACAATCTTTCATCTATTTGCTTTTGTTCAGCATTATAAGCTGGCTTTCTAAGACTGGAGCTTTCCAGGTGATGTGTAAGTCTGATGTCCAGGGTTCATTTACTTGGCTTTCACAGTTGAGAAATATTTATGATTAAAAGTAAATCAGGTTTACTTTGGTTATAATAGTGGCAACCCTATTTTGCCCCTTGCTGCTCAATAACATTTTTGTTATTGTTATAGAACTTATATGTCAGAAATACTTTTAAGAAACACAGACTCTACAAATTATATACAATTTTTGTTAAAAATGCAATATAATACTTTTTTATTTTTATTAATTTTATTGAGAAACAAATAGCAATGAGACAGTTTCATAAGACAGTTTCAATAATTAATACATCATATATTGTTGTCTTTGTAGTGGTTATTTATAGTACAAGATGCAGACATGATGTCCTGTCCAAACACTATTAGTACAAATCTTTCTTCTCATTGAATTAAGAGAAAGTAGATATATAATACTTATTCAAAAATAGCAAAATAGTGCTATCATGAAAGGCAAGCTTTTTGTTTTCTTTGAGACAGGGTCTCACTATGCAATTCAGGTTGGACTTGAACTCACTGTATAGGTAAGGCTGGCCTTGAATTCACAGTACCTCAGTCTCTGGGGTCCTGGAATTACAGGTGTGAACGACCATTCCCAGACCATGAAAGGTAATCTTAATATGAACAGACTCCATTATTGATCTTGTAACTTAATTTTAACCTTCTTCTAAAGTACTTTGTGTAAAATATTATAATATAAAAGCGAAAGACATAGATTAATGCCAGAGTTTTGAGGGCGTATGCTTATCAATCTATAAATTCAGTGTAATGTTAACTCTAATTGAAGCCCTTCATTTTTTAAAAATTGGAGTCTATTAGAAGTTTCAATATAATTTAAAAAACAGTGATCAGTGGGAATTGATGTAGAATGATGTTCACGATAATATGAAAAAAAATCAATTTGCAGAAGAGTATGATAGGAAAATTCAGTAATCAAATTGCTGTCAGTTTGACATCATTATACTTCTTTCTTCAGCCAACTCTGAGAACAGCAGCTCTGCTACTGTCGCTCTGAAGACTGGTCGCTTGGGAGATGTGTTTGTCAGGATTGTAATCCTAAATTTTGCCTCCTCCTCATCCACGTTTCACATCTTTAAGTGGTTACATTTCCTAGATTAACTCCATAACTTTATAGTATTTCTTTTACATATCTGTGCCATAATTTCTCTCGAAAAGCAGAAGTTGCTCTATATTACTTTTGAAAAGCACTTTTTTCATTTCTCCTGCAAAGTAGTTGTCATCGTGAATTATGGGTTCCCGCGCATTACCTCCTCAGGCTGACTTTTGCACAAATTTCTGGAACATGATCCCAAAGGCTGCCCTCTAGAGGCGTTAGTGTTGAACTGCAGGCACTTGTTTTTCTAACGCTGGTGATGCGGAAAGGAGAGAAGCACTGTCCTTGCTCCTAGGTTGCTGACAGGCTAGCAGAGCGCAAGAAAGTAGGTGTCCCTTCCTCAAGGGGCAAGGAAGGAAGGCTTACTGCCGCGCAAGCACGTTGGGGCAGTGGGGGAAATGCCAAACAACACTCCCCAGGAAGGGCGAGGCTTGCGGTGGGCGCTGCGAGGCGATAAGGGAACGCTGCCCAGGTCAGCGAGTAGTTTCCAGGTAAGAGCCAGGGTGGTGCTGAGCCGCGAAGTCCGAGAAACCCTGCCTTGCTTTACGGACTGCGAGTAAATTTGGACCGCACTTGAGGTACTAGAAAAGGTCCAGGCCTTCAGTGAGCAAGGAGTTTGGCTATTTTACACCATGTTTCATTGGCGTCATTTTAGGAGTCCCAGCGTTTACCTGTTCCGCCGACTGGTGATGTGCAGGACTCAGCTCAGTGGCTCCACGCCTGCCTGGCAAGCGTGAGGTCCCGAGCTTGATTCCTGATGCAAAGAAAAAACAAACAAACAAAAGCAACAACAACCACAAAACCCTCTTAGGTTTAGAATGCTGGGGAGTCAGCTCCTGACCCGCATAGAAGCCGTGTGTGGTGTCAACAGCGCGGCAGCCTCCTGCGACCTCTGAAGGCCACCATCTGGGAAAACAGGACCTGGACGCCAAGGGCACACACACCTCATGGTTTCCCATTTTCCACCCAAATTACAGCCAGCTTCCTAATGATACCCAGGATCTTTTACCTCGTTTACTTGCTTCTCACGTGTCCTTCCAGAATTGAATCAATCGAATTTGGCGAGAATGAAGTCCTTCGAGCGGGAAGCCCTAGACTGATTTTAACTGTACTATTTAATAATGCTCTGATATAAAAATAACTGTTTCTTTTCGGTCTTTATTTGTAAAATAAGTATAAATCATATTTTATTGTTCTGAGAATTGAGTAGGATGGTGCATTTTGAGCAATTAGTGTAGTGACAATAATGTAAAATTATGTGATAATTTTATTATTTTTAAACTTAATTTGATTAATAGTCTTCGGACATAGCCTGTGTTGTTCCTTTACTTTAATATTCCTTGTTGGTCAAAACGCCACTTGATTAGGCCTTATTTCATCATTCTTATACAGCTTCCTTGGTTCCCTTAATTGAAATTATTCTTTCATTGTTTCCACAGAAATTTATTTGGCTGGTATAGAAATCATACTTAATTTTGTTGAATTTAAATTCAGGTCTAGAATTACAATGTCTAGGACAATTTCTGATGTTTATTCAACTGATCCGTTGTTTTATAATGAAGATTCACAAATAGAGCAATAATGTTATGGAGATAATTTATCACTGCCAAACAAATCAGTTATTGTGAATTTCCATTTATAAATGAATCAGTGTCACTGTATGGTGCTCACAGTGATAAAGATGACAATGATCTAGTAAAAATGGGAATGTTTTCTGAGTGTGTGGCTGGGTTCATGTACGGAGTAGTGCTTGCACTAAGGATAAAATGAAACACTTTTCTCTTTTATTGCATAGTTTTAATTGAAGAAATACATTGAACTTGATCAGATTTAGTAATATATTGCAATCAGAAGTGTCTAGTCCAAAAGAGTTTTTTTTTTAATGCCCTTTTTTTAAAAAAACAAGTTCATAAATACTCTTACGTTTTCTTTTCCCTTCACCTAGGATTTTTCCAAAGGAGCATGTTTTCATTTAATGATGCTATCTCCTCAAGTAATTCCACAAGTCAGGCAATATGACTCAGGCTATATGCTATTATATTTATTTATTAGATTTCATTTCCCGGATGTCTAAGATCATTTTCAGACTTTAACAAAAATGCTATGTTAAGTATACTTTCTAGAAAAAGCCTATGCTGTGTGTAGTCAGAGAGGAACTTGACTTAGGCTTTTTTATTTTGCCTGAGATGATATTGACATATAAGCCGATCTGAGAAGCTTGGGTTGTGTGTGAACAATCTTGACCATCCTGGCTTGATGGATGAGTTCTCCTCACTGATAATGCTGAGCCAATAAAATGGATCAGACCTTATTCCACAGACAATGTGGAGAAAGGGATCTTGAGAGGTGGCCATGCACTTTTGTGTATTGATAAACAGATAGAAGAAAAAGTTCAAAGAACCAATTCTAAAAGTCCTTCTTGTGGGCCAGCCAAATAGCTCAGTGGATTAAAGGGCCTGCAAGTAGGGGCAGGGTTCAATCCCAGGGCCTGCTGTGCTGGCCCTGCCCCTGGGGTACACTGAAACGGCAATTGAGATTGGGCATGGCGGTGCATGCCTATAATCCCAGCACTTGGGAGGCCGTAAACAGGAGGATCACTATGAGTCTGAGCTAGTAGTGAGATCCTGAACACCCTTTAGACCCTTCCCTAAAATACAAAAATAAATAAAAAATGAAAGTCCTTCTTGCAAGTAATCTTATCTTTTTAAATAACTGTTAATCTGTTGGTAAATGCTTAGTTCTCTTATTCTTCATTTCTCAAGTGTCAGTGCATAATCTCACTAGCACTTTACACTTAACTATTCACTAATTATTTAGTAAGTCTTAGAATTAATGGTCTAATAGAATGCACATGTCAAGGGAGAAATGTCCATATCAGAATGTGCTACAGAACTGAATGATACCAAATGCTGTGTGGCCAGTTACTGATTGATTGTTGAAATGGTCATGTAGCAAGTGGTGCTTGGCTATTTTATAGATTTAATCAAACTGTAGATGAGTGAAATGTAGCAAGGTCTTTGATGTAACTGAAGTGAAGGATAGCAACAGTTTTTGCATATAATTTGAAAATTGTTACAAAAGTATATAAATAAGTCAAGCATTACAATGTTTTACCGTATCTTTCTTGACAGATTTTTTTTGTTTCAATTAGATATTTTTTACTTTGATTAGTCCTTAATTATAGAAATACAGATTTGAGACAAGAGCCTAATGTCCCAAGAGAGCAAGGAACAGACAGAGCCTGAGGAGAGCTGCTGTCTGCCACTTGTAAATGCCAAGCAAGCTGGGGTTCAAGGCTGCAGATAGCAGCCTCTCCTGCAGGCGCCCTGTTCAGTTGATCCCTTGCTTAGGATGTTATCTGCTAGCCTTTGTGTGGACCTAGTGTTAGGCAAATGGTGGAAGTCAATAGAGATAGTAGTTTGTATTCACTTAAGTAATTATGCACATTCCTTAGCATGCCTTTAGCCCTCCATAAATGTCAGATGTTTCTGAGGCTCTGGGTTCACTTGGAGAGAGATTAATCTCAGGGAGAGCTCTAGAAGCTGTATTCTTCAGGTCTTCTAGTCGTTTTTTTCAGCACTGATCCATAGCATACAACACTTAATTGCTTATGCAATGGACAGAGTTAAATGTTCTCCATTCTGATGAAGTTGTAATACTGAAACATGGCCAGGGTATCTGAGCAATGGGTTCAAAGCATAGCTAGGTGGTTGTCGTCATTTAACCTCTTTATTTCTAGATTCTTTGTCTATAAAATGAGACAGTTGAGCAAAAGATTATATGAGATGTCACCAATTCCACTACAGTTTTATTCATAAAGGAAGAAAAAAAACAACAGGTACTGCAATTCTTTCCAAAAGAAATGAACCCTCAAAATACGTTTATTTCATTTACATTGTCTTTCTGGTCCCATTATAGTTACTACTGTATAGTTTACATATTTTACAGAATTCAGTAGAAGTACTTCCCAGAATCTCTTTCTCTTAAGCCTGCTTTATAGCTACTAAAAAGCAACCCGTGTAGGCGTTTCTATTTCATTCATTCAACATAAAAATAGTTTTATTAGAAAGAGAAATGCACTGTGGTAATGAGCCTACATAGTCTGGTAAGAATTTCAAGGTCATAGCTCAGAGTTTTATTTTAAGTCTAGAAATGAATTAAAAGCTCTATAAAGGCACAAGTCATGCCCTTCTTCTTTATCTCTATATTCAAGCCAAGACCAACATTCAGTAGCATTCTAAGTAAACATTGTTGAATCTATAATTACAGATGTGCTTTTATCTGGTTGCCAAATGAAAGCTCTATGATTCATGTCAATAAACCTTATTCAACTCTCTTTAATTTTTAATATAATTAGTAAATATAGGGAAAATGCCAATGTTTTCTCTCAGATGTTTTATTGTAGACTTGTCCTAATTGTTTTGCAATTCTAAATTAATGTATAGCTAATTCTATGAATCAATAAGATACAATAAAAATTCATATTTATTTCCTTTTCATGAGCCAATTTCAGTTGACAAACTCTTTTTTTTATACTAGGTATGCTGTATTACTTAATATTGGCTATCTCAAGAAATGATGTGGTAAAACAAATTGTTTCAGATATATGCTTCATATTCAAGTTCCTTTCAGAAGTATAGATTGCATTCACCTTTTCAATCAATACATTTTAGTAGAAATATTTCTTTAAAGCAAACTATGGCCAGTGGACACTGATAAGGTTTCTCTTGAATAAAGGCATCTTGATTTATAGGACTTTTTCTACAGGGTTGAAGAGCCATAGGACTTACAAAATGAGTCAGGTGCTATTTATTTGACAGTGTCAAAGGCTGGAGAAAAAATTTCTTCAGTTTTCTGAATACTATTTAAAATCAGAAAAATTAAAAAAAAAGTTTATTTAAAGTGCTTAGCCCTAGTCCCCCCATGTTAATCAAAGAGCCACATTAAACATAATATTTGAATTTTTAACTGTTAAAATGTTAATATAATATGTTCTATGTCTTTGATGGATACATTCATGGTGAATGTTAGGAAGTTAGGTCTCCATCTATAATATTGGCCATCAACACTTACTGCTGGGAGTAGTGTATGTTACTATATCGCGTTACTCTATGTCGAGATGTCATTGGGGATGTAGAGCCTAAAGTTTGACTTATGTGAATGTCTGGACTCACCATTTGTGTCACTTGAATTTCTGGCCCTACCAAAATACCACCACTCATCATAGGTCCCATACAAGCATCGGCCATGGCAACACTGCTCATGTCAGGCGTCCCTGGGCTAGCCAATACTCTCTCAGCGTAGTACACATTGTGTGTGTTGGTTATTTCAGCAGGCACGCAGATATTCCCCTGAACATCATAGACAGGCGCCATTACTGTTTCAGTTACTACAACATTGGGTGGAAGCTGTGGGTCAAAAACAATAGTAGTGGGTTGGACACATGGCTCAGCAGTAGTGTAGGTCTCAGTCACTATGATGTCCCCATGAATGACTGGCTCAGTTGTTGCCATTTCTGCTTGGAATTCAGCCTCTGAGAGAGTTGCTCCTGAAGATTCGTTGACAAAGTAGTTAGGGCCAAGCAAAGGGAGGTCAGTACTGATAGGTATACAGGCCTGGTGGGAAGGAAATGGCTCAATTTCTGTGTCTAAGCAGATTTCAGCCAGAGTCCTAAATTTCGGGTCTAAGGTTTCCATGTAGCTTTCATCTAAGTCGTCCACAATCCAACTGCAGCAACCAATGGAGCCCACAGGAGACCCCACTCCTTCATGGTCATAGATGAGCAAGCAGTCATTGGCTGGTCGGCCCTCGTCTTCATCTGCATATGCATATGCCTTCTAAAATTAGAAGAGAAAACAGGACATTACAAAATGTTCTCTTCCTTCCAAACAATCACAAATGCATAGCGGCAATGATTCAGAGACTTTTGATCTAAAAAAGAGTTTGTGAGATACATGGAAAAAAACTAGCACTTTGATGTGCTACTAAATAACTGGAGTTTTTTTGAGATTCGTGTGCATTAATGGAGTATAAAAATTGAAAACTGAGCATGAATTTCTCTTATTTGAAAATTAATAAATGATAATGTCTACATTATATCCAGATTTTTGAATAAAAGATAATATTTATCTCGTGGTATTAAAGTCTTGCTTCTGAACTGATCTAGAAATAGCAAAATGTAATTAGTGATGGCCAAAATATTGATTTCAGGGGATGTTTGCTCAATCACAATGAAAACATGTACAGAGATGTGAATTTCTCTAAATTCAGAGACTTAGGCCAAAGTGTTTATGACATTTTATGCAGCTCAAGTCAAGAGAGCTGGGATGGCACTAACAAAGAAAATGCTGAGGTCATCTGCCACAGCTTTAAAATTACTTTTAAAAAAGTTCCTTTAAATAAGCTCTTAGGTAGGAGCCAACATGCAGAGTAGAGCAGACGCAGGTGGGACATTCTGGTTTGGAGGGAGTGGAGTGGGTGCAGAGCGGGTGCTGCCTTCCTTACCCTCACCTGCTATGGTCCTTAAAGGGTGCTACGGAGTCTTACAGAGCAGAGGGCCTTAAATCTGCTGATTCAGCCCGATACCCTCTGCACATTATAAAACATGCATGTCCAGAACCCAAAACCTTGTAGAAGCAAATCTCAAATCCAATTGTTCTCTTTTTACTGTATTGTGCTACTTTCCCTCCGGTCTGTACCAGGGTTTAAATTCCTGCCTGAGAAATCAATGGTTTCCTATTAAGAAATAAATTCTTTATGAGTCTAGCACTATCTTAATCCTCTGTTGTTTGGTACTTTGAGTGGTGCCCCAGTAAGAGGATAACAGCCTCTTGTAGAACGTGGTGAGCTACTGGGGACCAGGGTTCTGCTGCGTAAGAAGGGGGGAACCCTTGAATGGATTCTATAGGTGCTTAACCTGGGACTAAGAGATATTGAATGTCCCCGAAGTGTCCCAAATTCCAGAACTTTTTAAGTGCACTGATACCATGTTTTGGATAAGCTTTCTGTTCCCGCACAGAAAGGAGAGTTCAACTAATATCTCATAATGCACGGCTTGCAACTGAAGGAACAAAATGTCAAGTGAAAATTTGAAATTAATGCTAGAGCTCCTTGATACAGGTGTGCTATTCATAAGGGCTTTAAATGATTTTTACGCACTGAGCCCATTTGTTGAACAGACCGACGAGTTGGTATCATTCAGTCATTTAAATAATTGCTAGTGTTCATTGTGTTCTGCAACAGTGTTTTTAAGTACTCCTATTGAGGTGTTGTTTGCAATGGATGGCAATGTCTTCTGCAAGACCTAGAGGCCACGAGCACATATTCTTTCTCTCGATCAGCATTCTCCTGCCTTGCTGGACTGTCAGCCCCCAGTCTGCCTGGGGGTGCAGGCGCACAGATCACCTCGGAGAAGTAGCTGTCCAGGAAGGCCACGTTGAGGCCAGTGTCCGCGTACTCCCGCAGGGTGCCCATGGTGGAGCTCCTCTTCCTCGAGCCTCCTGCCGCTGCCCCTGTGGTGGCCAGGCCTTCTGTGGCCCCCACGGCGGTGTTGAGCTCCACTCCGGACACACCCCCCTCCACAGTCCCTCCAGCAGCGTATGTGTTGGTGTAGATTTCTGCAAAGAGAGGATGGGCCTGTAACAGTGCACCCACCTAGCAGCTCTGGAAAGCCGGGCAAGGTGATGCACAAAAGAAACAAGAATCTCCAGGTCTGACAACAAAGTCAAAGGAACAGATGTGGGAGGAGCTGCGACCAGGAACAGGCTCTCCTGAGCTCACGGGTAGGCTCCCGCTGGGAAGGGGCCCAGCCCACCCACCCATGACCACTGGGAACTTCCCGTGGAAGCCTGAGTCCTCCCTCATGTGCAGTGCAATCCTGGGTCCAGGCCTGGGATATCAGGGAACCACTGGGCGTCTACTCCAGACTCAAGTTACCCTGTGCTT
>PVKA01026725.1:16058-31479 GCA_004027165.1 Ctenomys sociabilis
ATCTTGCAAAGGAAGCCCTTATTCCACTGAACCATCTCCCAGGCCCATCTGGCACTATCCGAATGTATGTTTTGTAACACAGTACATGTGTGTGCAATGTGTGTTGTACACATATGATATCTATGTATAGGTTTTTATTTTTGTATTTTGGGGAAGGATCTACAGGGTGTTCAGGGTTTCACTACTAGATCGAACTCATAGTGATCCACCTTTTTACAGCCTCCCAAGAGCTGGGATTACAACCCCACCCCCAGTCTCATGTACACTTATATATTAAGTACAACATGAATCTCTTTGTAGATTTATTCACTCCTCATAGTAACACTCTGAAGGACGTGTTGGAGCAACCTCATGCCAAGGAGAGGGCAATAGGCTCTGGACTGCGGGTCTTGCTAGCGACTTCCTACCGAGGGTAGCACAGAGGGAGTTCAGCCCACTAATTTTGGTTTCAGAGTCTGCCCTTTAATTGCTGAATCATACTTCATAGATTGGACTTCAAGATTAAAAAATAAAGTGCCTATGACGTCACCTTTCTTCTTACTATACTATCCTTTTCAAAGTTTGACCGATACTCTATTTTTTTAATAAGGTCCTTGTATAAGAGGTTAGTTGGACTGAAGAATAGTTTTGCATATTTTAAAAAGAAAAACAATTTGATGTCTACTGACCAGAAGAATCAATACGATCCTGGGTATTTGAGGCTGTCATGGGTCCACATATATGTGACACATCCTGAAAAATGAACAAAGGTATTCATGTTTATTGCTTCATGGTAACTTTTTAAAGTTTTGTGTGGTGTGTCATGGTCAAGGGATGCTCTGTTCCCATGGAAACCCCCTGCTTCCCTGGAAGTGACAGATGGCTCACCCTGTCCTCAGGATGGGCCCCTTCTATTCTCCATGGTTGCATCACTCCTTCACCCCCCTCGGGCACAGGAGCAAACCTGGTCCCCAGGCCTTCTGGCTGCCGTCGTTTGCAGCAGCACAGGAGCAGCAACAGTGGTGACACTGCCCAAGAGAGGGTTGAAGAAGTGTTAGTGTCTGTTGCTCCAGGTGGGAAGTTGCTGCATCTCTTTGCTTACGGCATTGTAGCAAGAACCAGTGGTGTACGCATCAGCTTGCCTTCCTAGACGGTCGAGCATACATGTCCATGTCTATAAATACAGACCCATCAAACCGCAGAGAACTTTGGAGCTGGAATATAAGGGCCCGAGTTCTTTCCTGACATTTAGGAGAATATGTTTCTCCAGTCCAAGAGTCCTAAGCTAGGTGGTGGCATATGCAGGATTCCAGACCAGTTTTTGGATTCTAGTCTCCCCCAGACATGCATATGAATTTATATATGTGCATGCTTATACATATAGAAGCATTCTGGGTGTCTGCAGATGGTACAAGACTTACAATGATACGACTTGTAACTTTTTGATTTTACAATGATGTCAAAGTGGTTATAGAGGCTAGTTGGAAATCTGAAGTTTGATCTTCCCCTGGCTAGTGATAACTGTGCCCAATAATTTCCTTGAAGGCCGGGCAGGGACACAGCTTCCGTTCTGGGTCATCCACTATTCCACAGGGTATTATGTTGCCAAGTTATGATGTTAGATAGTTTTCAATTGGCTGTGGGTTTACTAAGAATGAATCACATCCTAAAGTGAGGAGCCTGAGTACATGTATGCACACATGCATAAATAACAAGATAAATATACACTTCCATGGGCGTGTGTGCCTCCACAGGTACATGCACAGCATATTGATGGGTGCACAGATCGTGTCTATATTGGCACTCCACATAGAAAACCACACACACACACACACACACACACACACACACACACACACACACACATCAGGCACCGTATACACATTTGTAAGTTAAACATTATCAATGTGTAGCTTAAAGCAATTTGGCTACAGGATTCACTTATAAGACCTAGAGATAGGTCTCTTTTGCAGTCCTTGTTATATTTACACTTAAAACCTTCAATTGTCACCCACTAAATTTAACTGAGCTATTTACACTTATTATTTAAAGCCTATATTCCAGCTCTGAGGACATAGCTCTGCAGAGTATGTTCTTTGCATGCATGAGGGGCTTAGTTCAATTTCTGGCACCTGGTCTCCTACCCCCAACTTGTCAATGAAAATCAATAGAAAATCAAAGCTATGACAAAGCTTGAACTTCCCATATGTTTCTACTAATAATTTTTTTCCATATGTTATCTTGATAATCACCTCCACTATATACTTTGGTTTATGATTACAGAGAAGTTTTCTAAGATTCTAGAATATATTACATTTGGTTCCTGGGATTTACTCACATTGCTTTTCATATTTTTCTAATTCCCTTGGACAACATGTATTTTATTGAGTGGATTAATTAAGGATTTGGACTTGCTTTCCTCGCCCCCATATCACACTGCCCCCTACCCTAGGACAGACTATGCCATGAGCTTCTCTGTGGAGATAAGTGACACAGCTCTGCTCCCCTGGTATCCTATAATGAATTTTGCTTTCTTTGTCTGAGTTAGGAAGAATGATCACATGCTCAGTGTTTGCCTGCTGAAAATAAAGCTGAGGTTGGATTTTTTTTTAACACTAAGTCCTGGAAGGCTTTCACATGGCCATCCTTGTGGCTCTGAGTACCTAGGTATGGAGATGGTTACAGAACTCTGAGTGACTCTGACCTGCCCCTGGGGTTGAGAACCACTGAGTGAAAGGCTGGCTGCTACCCTTACTCAGTTGTTCTATAGATTCAAATTCTGGGAAAATGTCTCTAACATAATCTAGAGAATCACCCATGATTTCTACACATTTTTGCAAACTCTTGATTGTTTTAGGAAAGAAAGCCTGTCTGAAAGTCAGTTTTTTAGTACTTTAAAATGATAGCATCTTTGACTTGTGCTTATATATTAACACAGGTTAAGCATACTGTTTGATGAGTTTAATCATTTTAAATTTTAGAAGCATGTGTTAAAATCTAAGTATTTCAGGTGCAACTTAAAATTGAGGAACTAGCTTTCTTCTGAGGTCCTACAATGCTTTTGCAGGAGACGTATGGAGAGGAGGATCACTCTCAAAGTTTTCTTGCCATTCCTGTAACTGTGCTCTCAGGTGAGACAGAGGTGAGGGACACAGCTTGTTTGCTAAGCTCACCCTCATGCCATTGCATCACGTTCGAGCGGGTCGAAGTCCTCGCCCTTCTCTCCTTGCCTGTGAACCGAAGCCCCAAGGTCTGATGTGCCATGAGCACTCCTGCGTGGTGGCCCTGACCCACCTCTAGTCTCTCTGCTTCCTGCATGGTGCGCCTTTCTGTCTCCTTTGCTTGCTTGGTTGTTGCGTTGTGTTGTGTGGGTCTTGGTGTTGGGGCGTGCGCTCTCCCACTGGGCTGCATCCGGAAGCCCTTCCCTATTTGTTCCTGGGATTTCTTTGTCCTGCTGCTTTTGGATTTCCCCATGTGCGTCATTCTGATAAGCAAAGTCTCAGCTCTCACATCCAGCTCCAAACCTAGTTCTTCCATGAAGATTTGCCCACCTCCCTATCTTTAATTCTGTCTCTTACATCACTTTAGAGACATATGTATTGCGGGATTAGTTTTCTGCTTTTCTGTAGTACACTGAGTGATTTTCATGTTTCTCAACCCGCATTCATCCTTGATCTTAGGATTTGTTAATGAGTAGGTTTTTTTGTTTTTTTTTTTGGTACCAGAAATCAAACTCAGGACCTTGGGCTTCCTAAGCGGGTGCTTATGCTGCTGAACTGTCTCGCTGGCCCTGAATAGGTACTTTCCAAATAGTTTCTATTGTATATTTATTCCCAAAGGCACATAAAAATTGCTATAGACACTAAAACAGTCACATGAGCCTAATCTAAGTGTCCTAGTGAGCTTAGTGAGGCCTATTTTGAAGGGCAGCCAAAAAAAGATAACTTAATTTTGTACTTACAAAGCAGTAACAAGAGCCCCAGAACAATCATGCCGATCCCCATCGATCCAAGCCCAACATTTGAATCCCCGGCTCCGGGATCAGTGACAAACCCATTCGTGTTATCAGTAACCGAGCTGAGATCCCCGTTATAGATGCCTGTGGTACCCCACTGCCAGCACATGTAGTTGCTGTCACAGTCGCAGGCATTTAGCTGCACAATCTGCGGCAGTTCACATTGTCTGTTAAAGCTGTCCTTTACAAGGATGGGGACTTGGTAAAGTTGCTCTGACAAAACCTGCTCGGTCATAAGGATGGCAGCAGTACCTGAAAAGGAAGAGAAGAAGTGGAATAATTCAAATTCCTTGTGGTGACAAAAACCGAAAAGTGATGTAGAGCCTGGGGTTTTCATGGTTTTGATCACAGAGCCCCCTGCCTTTTTATTTTTATTTTCAATTGAAATATATTGTTCAAATTGTGTATGGTGATGTAATTATAAACTTACAATCCCAGCATATGACAGGTTGAGGCAGGAGGATCTCCATGAGTTCAAGGCCAGCCTGGGCTACATAGTGAGTTCAAGGCCAGTCGGAACTACTTAATGAGACCCTGTCTCAAAAACAAACAAAGCACTAAAATATAAAATTTCCTGTTTAATCCTGCTGCCTTCTGGGATGTTACTTCTATATGCAGGTAGGGATTCAGTTTATTCCCAGAACAGTAACATCTAACATGCATACAATATTTTTTTTTGTCTGATAATGAATGATAATGAGCTAAAAGAAAATACTAGAAGTCTTATGTGTAGGATTAAAATTTATAAATTTATATGCAGGATTAAAATTTATCATTTAAAATTATTCCCTTTTCATTTGAATTCAATCCAACAACTATTTCTGTAATTCTTTGTGTTACCATTGCCTGTGGATTTTTATTGAAAATATTGCATAGAGTAGTATTTGAAATGCATTCATCAATCCATGGAGGGTGTAGAGATACTAAGTTTATGCTTAAACTATGAAGAGTAATGGATTAATTATAGCACACATTTTTATTTTTATGGCCTGTGACCTTTATTTAACTATATGACAAGCCAACTCTGTCTACTGAAATCTAACCTGCACCTAAAGCAAGAATCGGATAAGGCATTGTCACAGCATGTTAGGTGAAGTACACCAACACTGAAACAGTCTCTTGGAATGCCATTTCATGTATGGCTAAATTTTTCACTGGCAAATGTACAATACTATTTGAATACTTTTACCAACTTCCATGTAGAATGTTTCTCTTATAGCTTTACTCAGAATAACTTGGATCTGAGTGAACAAAAAAGTAATAAGAAATTATTAGAAAAAATGACTCATTTGACCATGCATAGTGGTACCCCCTATAATCCCAGAACTCAGGAGGCTGAGGCAGGAAGGTTTGTTTCAAGGTTGAGACCAGCCTAGGCTACAAAGTGAGCCCATAGCCAACCTGAACTGCATGATGAGACCCTGTCTCAAACACACACACACACACACACACACACGCACACACACACGCACACACACACACACACACACACACACACAAATGGCTTATTTAGTTTTATTAACAGAGGTAGATTTTAGTGGACTTACTTCAATGTGATCATCTTTTTAACATATGAAAGTGATTTTGTTGGAAAAAAATTAAACAAACTGGTAAGTTTAATGGTAAAAATAAGTTGCTGAATTTCCTCCTTAGACAAAATCTTTACTGATGGCATTTTCCCTGGTATCTTTTAGGGTTTTCTACTCTCTGAATTCTGTGAGTGAAGCCTGGTGACCTCAGAGAAGTGGGAAGTATGTTCTCTGTCCTGGGGCTCTGCAGTGTGACCCCCTCCCTTCAGAGCCTCACAAAATCTTTCCTGTTGACCCAATGAATGCAGGGGGTCAGGGAGGTCTTTCAGGTCTCCTTGCAAACCTTTTTTGCTACTATACTTCTAATATTTTAGGAGAAAGAACCCAAGGTAGATAAAATATCAGGCTGTTGGAAATTTACTCCCTTTTTAAAAAAAATCATTGTCAGGTATTGATTTTTACTTGGCAGCTGTCAGTGCATGTACACATGCTTCTCTGGAATCTGTTTATTTCAAATGATCATATATTGGTCTACTGTCTATCTGTACGCTACAACAACAACTAAACTGACGTATATGACTATTTATGACTGTAGTATGAATGAACAGATTTTATTTCAGTCTAATAACTTCTCTCAATATCTTAATTTCTACATGAAGTCCCTCTTTTTTTAAAATTTGATGTGAACATGGCAAAGCTTATGGGCAGAGAGATAGGAAGTGTTAGTAAATGACTTGGCTAGTCATCTGAAATGACCCCCTGCATTCATTGGGTCACAGGAAATTGGTCATGGTTTTGCTTTTGGATATAAAGTGTGAGTTCTCCATCTACTCACCATTTATGGATCTGATGTCCCACATGTGAGCTGTTTCTGGTGGCTGGTCCACGACACAGAAGGTGAAGGGAGACCCATAGGAAGAGTCGCTGACGTAGATGAGCACTGATGGAGAGTTAGTGCAGACGATATTTCTTTCTGAGTAGATGACCGGACAGTAATCGTTGACATCAGGAACCTCAACACATATGGTTCCAGTCGCAGTCTTCCCTGATCCATCTGAAAAGTAAAGCCACACAGGCACATGCAGGCAGTGCTGTTAGGAGCAGTTCTCTCTCTGTAACTCAGGGTAACAGTGCAACCTTAACACCACAACGACTGACTCTCAGGGCCTGACAGATCCCTCAGAGCGCTGTTCCAGTCACATTGGCTTCTTTTGAACTTTGTTGGGCCATGTTTTTCCTTAATTTTTTTTTTTTTTTCAGAACTGGAGATTGAACTCAGGCCCTTTCACTTGCCAGGGAAGCACTTATTCTACTGAGCCATCTCCCCAGCCCCATGTTTTTCCTTAACTCAAGACTCTTGGGTGTTCTGTTCACTCTTCCTAAAATGTCTTTCATCTGCATTCAACTTCTCAATTTTGTTTTCATACCAATCCTATGCATCTTACGGCAGAAAATAAAAACTCCTTCTTCAGAGAAGGCTCACTGTGTTGTATTCTCACTGGGTGTCAGTGAGTTGGACTCCCCATCAGCAAACGGCTCGGTTCAGGATGTCTCAGGATGTCTGTCAGACCTGTGTTTGCTGAAAAGCTACAACTGCATCAAATGATTTTTACTTTCTGTTGTTTTAATTCTATTTTGTCTAAATTAACATTTCTGAAAGCAAATATAAATCTATTACATTTTTCTTCTCTAATCTATTTGAGACAATTTTTTGGTCAGTGTAATTTACTAGAAAAGGCAGAGGCTAGGTATTAGGGTTCTGGGCTTAGAATCCATTTCTGCTCTATGTTTTGTGATGATGATAGTGAATAGTTTTTTTTTTTTAACCCTGAAAAGATGTTGAGTTTTCTTCCTTATATTCTAGAATACTATCATCTCTGAGGCACTTTACAAGGTCATTTTCTGAAGAGTCAATAAAGTTCTTTTTCTTGCTTGATCTTTTTTTATTTATTTGGTACAGGGTCTTGCTATCCAGCTTGCACTTATAATGATCCTCCTGTGTCAGAGTCCCCAGTGCTGAGATTTCAGGAGTGGACCACCAGACCCATATTGGGGCAGGCATAGCATATGGCAACTGGGAATTGAACCCTGGTCCTTATGGTTGCGAGGCAGGCACTTAGACCACCGAGCTATCTCCCCCGCATAAAATTTTTTTAAAGATTTTTTTTTGTGCTGCAGTAGTAGTGTGACTGAGTTAATCAAATAATAATAAGCCAACAGCTCCATCCACACCCTGCATGGCTCTATACTCCTGTGCTCATAGCTATTCAGTACTGGCCTTTCTAGGCCAACGTGTCTACCCACGTAGTCTCTCACTAGAGAGACATCAGGCTCTTGCAGAGACTTTCTATTCCTCGTCCTCCGATTCTCGGATGGCTCCCTGATGTGACAACCGAAGCACTGCTTTTGCTCGTCAGTGCATCTTCTTACCCCTCTCACTCTGCCTTCTCCCTGGATGGTGATACATCCTGCTGCAAGCAGAGCCATCTGGGTAGCTCTGTGCCAGGGCAGATGCTCAGCACTGGTGAATAAGTAGTGAACTTTTGGTTTTCTCCTCTTACATTTTGGTAACATTTTCTCTCTTAATTCACTTTTTGTAGTAGTTTTTGAAAATTTTCATACATTGCCAACATGTAAACACTAGATATGATCAACATGGGTAAAATCCATTTGAGTAACAGACCTTCTGGAATACTGGTATTATATTTATATGATGAGCCCACATTTTAAAGTAGCATCCTCAGGATAAAGATGTGAATCTACAGACAAATGGTTTAAGTTCATCAGGATTTCTTTCTATTTTTAAGAACTGGAGATTGAACTCAGGACCTTGCGCTTGCCAAGAAAGTGCTTATTCCACTGAGCCATCTCCCTGGTCCAAGTTCATCAGGATTTCTAATGCAGCTCATTTAGCCTTGTCTTTATTTGGCTACTTAAAAGGTCACATATAAACTTAATGCACACCTGTTGTATATTTGGCATGCATTTGAGCCATCTCTCTTTCCCGTTGTTCCTGGTTACTGACCTTTCTCTGTTTTGTTCTGTAGCAGCTAGTTTCCTAGACACCATTGATAAGTAAATAAATCATTAACTATTGATAAATAAATTCCTGTTTCTATTCACCAAGGAGAATGTGTAATAGATTTTTTTTTTATGTGAGAAATGGCTGAACTCCAGTTAATTCAGTGCATGTGAACTCATGACTTTTACTTTGGATCTTGTATTTGGAATAGCCTTGCACTTTCTTGGTCCATAACAATTTATTATAAATGCTAAATGTAACCAAGCAACACTCAGTCACATTTGTCATTACAGCCCACTGTTGAGGCGCTAAAATAGCTACTGCTGGGGACACTGCCCCCTGCCAGGTGGTCCCTGGTGAGCTTTGGCCACACTGTGAGGCCCTCCCTTCAGGCAAACGTTCCTGACATACTCTACAGGTGAGATCAGCTTTACTCAAGGGATGGGGTTATAAACAGAAACTCTGTTTTATCTTCACCTCTTGGGTTTTATAAGGTAAGCCAGATATAACTCTTTTTTGGAAGTAAGTGAAATAAATGGTAAGTGTAAATTCTAAGTGTAACTAGATTTAGTTCTTGATCTGATGTACTTAGAACTTGAAGTCATGTTTGTACCACTAAATGATGCATCGTGCATTACTCAAAGGTCAAAATTAGAATAATAATGTGTATCATGTTTAAAATGCAATAGGACACATTTTGTTAACATATTGAAAAGACATTTTCTTACCATCTATAGCCAGGATCTCTGCTGTGTACATCCCATTGATAATGTATTTTGACTTCTTATCAAATTCCCTAGAAAATTGTATCTCACCAGTCCTTGAATCAACTTTTAACCAGCTGCCTGCATCACGCCCTATGATATACCTGTTTTTGAATAAATAAGTTCATAATTATGCTTGTAGGAAAATTAGTACTTTTATCATCACACAAGAGCTGCAATGTGATCAACTTATATATGGAGACTTTTTTTTTTTTTTTTTTTTGGCAGAACCTGGAATTGAACTCAGGCCCTTGTGCTTGCCAGGGAAGCACTTATTCCACTGAGCCATCTCCCCAGCCCCTCAACTTATATATAGTATCTATGTGCTCTACAGTATCAATTCTTTTGGTTTACAGGGGTGATGGGGAAGATGGTCAAAGAGTGCTACATGCATGCACAAATTGCTCAGATGTAACCCATTCATCTGTATAATCAACACATACTAATAAAATGAAAACACAAAATATACCTGTTAATGGAAATCCCATATTAAATAGGTTTATAGTAGTTTTGAAAGTTCTTACACTTATATTCTTATAGTTCTTAGTGCAATTAGAAGGTATGAGTTACTTCAGATCTATTTGTTGCATCACAGCAATATCAAGTGCATTTTATTAAGGTCAAAGATTACATTTTTGTATGCGGTGCCCTGGGTATGTTTACTGTCGAGTTGAGGGCCTGTTCTCACTGCGGGCCGATTCAAGGGCTCGAGCATCCTCTGTTGGCTTCTCTATTTGGGATTTGTTGGATTATAGTCCTTGACCTAATTGGAAGACTTGGTCCTCCATACCAGGCACAATGTGGAAACTTTAATTCACATATTTTCTACTTTTTCCTTTTCTCTCTACTTACTGACTTTATAATTTTCTAGAATCTGTGAACTTGTGAGCTGGTTAAATTAAACAGTTAACATCAAAATAATTTATAAGTCAGTAGACTTTTTTCATTCCAAAAAATATTGAGAAGAAGGAAGAGAAGGAAAGGAAATGAGATGGGAAGGTTGAATAGAATTATTTCCTAAATTATTTCCAGAACATTTCAGTAGTCAATATTATCTAGTATTCTTTACACCTGCCTTACTTCTTCTCCTATTATGATTTTCTTCGTCTTATCAAATTTCTGAAACACCTGTGTTTTAGTTGCTTCCATTGTTTTTTCCTCATATATTAAGCAGAGGGTTGGAATTAATATCCAAGTCATCAATACCCACAAGTTTTAAGGAAACAGTAACTCACTTTTTATGGTGTGTTATTTGATGTAATATGGCGTAACCAGGCCCAGTCCAGGGTCCTACAACCCACTCCAAAGATCAAAGTCACTCTTAGAGTAATTCACATAGTTTTTTGATCTTACAATTGTACTTGAGATAAAATCATATAATTAACCACAGCCTTTCCACCCTCTAAAACACTTAAAATTCTAAGAAAATTTCATATTTAATGGTAGTCTCCCGAAACAAGAGGAACAAATCAAAATTCTGAAAGTATTACAACCAACGTGTAC
Organism: Ctenomys sociabilis; assembly: GCA_004027165.1. Taxonomy (NCBI): domain Eukaryota; kingdom Metazoa; phylum Chordata; class Mammalia; order Rodentia; family Ctenomyidae; genus Ctenomys; species Ctenomys sociabilis. Next base: position 26,871 of record PVKA01026725.1, read on the forward strand.
GAGCACAAACAACATACATTAACCCTGGCCTGACGCAGGTCGCGCGGAGAGGAACACATTGTGGCCAGTACCTGACATTTGTTGCAGGATTTCCTGTATCCAAATCTATGGCGGTATAGGTGCCAAGCACGTGAGTCAGTAAGGAATGTCCCGCTATTCCTTCTCGGATGTTGAACGTCTTGGAACTTGGATGAAACGTGGGTCCTTCTCTTACGTTAATAATCTGAATCCTCACAGGGGTCGAGTGCATCCGGAATTGAGAAGCAACTGAGTGGTGGAATTCAGCTTGGTTTTTAACTCCAACGTTAAGAAGAACGTTAGGCATGTCTTCATAATTCAACATCTGAAATGGGTGAAAGTGAAAGGCTGAATCAACAAAGGATTGTTTGGTAGAATAAAGAGGTAGCAAGCGCTAGAATAAAGTACCAGAGTGATGCAAGGTAGATTTTGAATTGAAAAAGTTTTAGTTATTACTGCATTAGGTATTTTAGATATTTACTGTCACTATTGTGACTGTCATCAGGTACAAAGGTCATTTAAGTCATGACTTTAAACTGTAGCCCCATTTTGAAGTTTTAAATTTCTTCTGTAAGAATTCTAAAACAGAATATGTTTCTTTTAAAACCGTCCATGAAAAATAAATTTAGAACACAATAAAAAATGTTGACAATTGTTATGTGAATAAATAGGATCCATATTCCCTTTTCAGAATTTACATCTGAGAATCTCTTGAAGCATTAGGAACAGAGTCAAGTGCCTATGATGCCATGAAACATGTAATTACTTTTTAAATGATGTAAATAAATCTAAACAATTCATGATGGTTACAGCCAGCCCTACACTATAATTGCATTGGGGTCTGGAGGACAAGAATCCTGCATAGGGGTCATGCAGATGAATAAGTATCACACCCTAGAGAAGTCACCTTGGAACTGAGTTTCCTGGGGAAAAGATAAATAGAATCTTTTGATTCAGAGTGAATGATGTAGCAACACGAAAAGTCACAAATGAAAATACCATTGTGTGACAGGGAGGGTTGGCTAATGAGTCCCCAGTCTTCTGGAAGAACCTACCACTTGCAACACATTTGCCAATGACAGAGGTCAAGATATCAGACACCCCCCCCCCCCAGAAACCAAATAATGTCACTATTGTTTTCTTGGATTTTTAGAGGTAAATTTTTCAGAAGAGTTAAAAAATGTCAGAAATATTTACAGCAATTCATTTTGTTTTTTGTTTGGAATGGTCCAGTATGGTTCACTTGAATTTGAGATTTGGAAGTTTGGGATGTTGGTTTTTTTAATATGTGTTTTTTCAGATGACCCCTAGATGCCTGGTGCTCTGGTCTATAGGATGCGATGCTTAACACAGAGGTATATATGAATTTAGATGAAATTTCATCCAGAAGAAATACCTCTTCTAGAACTCAATTATTATTATTTTTTAAAGACATTCATTTATTTGGTACAGGGTCTTGCTACACAGCTCAGACTCATAGTGATTCTCCTGTCTCAGCCTCCTAATTGCTGGGATTATAGGCATGCACCACCATGCCCAGTTTCAGTGATCAGCATGGCATGAGGTCAGCACAGCATGCAGTATCTGGGATCGAACCCCAGTCCCTGTGCTTGCCAGGCAGGTGCTTAGACAGCAGAGATATCTCCTTGGCCTTAATTTTTATTTTCTTGAATGTCATGTTAACTTTTTTTTTTTTTTTTTTTGGTGGAAACAGGGATTGAACTCAGGCCCTTGGGCTTTCCAGGGAAGTGCTTATACCACTGAGCCATCTCCCCGGCCCTGTCATGTTAACTTTAAACAAATGAAAAGTTGCAAAATTTATTGTGAAGGAGAAGTGTCTTGGGATTATTATTATGTATACACACAAATGTACTCTTATTAAGCATATGATTGAGTACATTAATATGTGGCAAAAGTTGTATCACTTATAGAAATTTGCAGACTCTTGGAACAGTAAGTGGATCACAGGCCAGTATTTTCTCTAGCAGGCTGGATAATGAAAAACAGTAGCAGAAAGACAGAAAGTTGCATTAGTTCTTTGCCAGCCAGGCTCCTTATCAAGGATTTTCTGATTGTGTCTACAGGTCTGCGATTTACAAAGAGTAATATAAACAGTTATTTACTCAGAGTCTCCTCACCAGCTGAAGAGAGGGGCTGGAAGAAAAACTTGTTCATTGCATGGCTGGAAAATAACCACTCAATGAGGTTGTGGAAGTATGTTACAGTGGCGCTCTGGAACAGGGCTCCGGAAGAGAGCTCTCCCAGAAAAGGGTTAGGCTTCGGGCAGTGTTTTTGTTTCAGTAAAATTTAATGTGGAAGCTAAACTGTTAGATTCTCACTCTTAGTTTTGTTTGTTTTATTTTAGTTTCCTTTTTTCTACTATGACAAGTGGATACTGATACATTTAGGGGACTCTTGAGACATTTTAGAGCTAAGTGTAAATGAGGTAGGAGTCTAGAAATCTCCACCCATAAGGAGTACGTGACAGCTTCACTGTGGCAATGGTTATCTATCTGGTAGAATGCACATGTTCTACTTTATTAGGAGAGGCTGTTGGGGGCACACACAGGTGGAGGTTCTGGAGACAAATTGACTAACAGAAAATCTCAGGGCTCTAGCTCTTTCCTGTAACCTATTTATCCCCTTCTCTAACCCCATTGGGATCAGAGACCCCATTGGGGTCTTTGCACTTTCCCTTCTAAATGACTGGAGACAAGGTAGCCTCCCTCTCTGGCTTTGTTTCACTTGCTAGGAAAAGCACATCACTAAATTTTCATTCCAGAGTTGGGAGGATTAAGTGAGGTAAGATATGCAAAGCTTCAATGCATAAAATATGCCAAAAAGTGATGGCTGGTACTGTAATTGCTTAATAATATTTAGTTAAATATTAAGTTAAGATTATTGAAGCATGGACAACCAGCTTTTTTTTTTTTTAAGAATTCCATCTAGGTAGTTCTGCTTTTTTTTTTTTTTTAATGTTGGAGTGAAAGTGTGCACGCTCACACGCACGCGCGCGCACACACACACATATACACATATACACTGGGTCAGGTGCTGAAGATGGAAAAATGTTAGTTTGAGTTGTATATGTGCAAAGATCTTATTACTATTTTAGTAGTTTGAGAAACATACCAAAGCAAAAGTCAGTTACATACTATTAGAGGGAGTGTTGCTTACTAAGTCAACACTCAAAATCAATAGCATTCCAATACACAAATAACAAACTCACTGAGAGAGACATTAAGGAGCACCAACTTTTAAAATAGTAATACTAAAAAAGAAATACATAGGAATCAATCCAATTAAGGAAGCAAAAGCCTTTTACCTTGAAAACTACAGTACTCTGAAAAAGGAGATCAAAGAGGATACCAGAAAATGGAAAGACATCCCTTGTTCTTGGGTAGGAAGAACCCACATAGAGACAAGGGCCATGCTTCCACAACTTTTACACAGATACAATGCAATCCTAATCAAAATACTAACAGCTTATCTTGCAGAATGGGAGTAAACAATCCTAAAATTCATCTAAAACCAGAAGATACTTAAAATAGCAAGAGCAATTCTGACATAAAATTATCTTGCAAAACTACTGGGAAAAGACACCATGGCACTGGCACGAAAACAGACCCAATGATCAGTGGAACAGATTAGAAGATGTAGCAGCAACTCCAGGGACACTCAGCTCCAGGGACACTCAGCCCTTGTCTTCGATGAAGGAGCCAAACACCGTCACTAGACAGAAGATAATGTCTTAGTAAATGGTGCTAGAAAAGCTGGCTTTCAACACGCTGAAGACTCGAACTAGACCTGTATGATTCATCATGCACTAAACTAAGACCGAAATGGATCAAAGATCTAAATATTAAAATAAAAACATTAAATCTGCTGGAAGATAGAATAGGTAGGATTCTTGAAGATGTTAGTGTAGGCAAAGACTTTATCAACAAACCTAGTCATACAGCAACTATCACAAAGAATCAACAGCTAGAATCTCATCTTATTAGAAAGCTTTTGCATAGCAAGAGAAACCACCAACCAATAATATCTAAAATAAATAAATAACTCAAGAAAAACAGACCCCCCCCACATTTAAAGGCCCAACTCAAAAATGGACACCTGAAGCAGACAGACACTTTTCAGATGAAGAAGGACAAGTGGCAGATAACTATATGAAAAATGTTCCACATTCTCAGGGATTTGAGAGATTTAAATTAAAACAACACTGAGATTCCATCTGACTTCAGATAGAATGGCTATGTTAATAAATCAACCAATAACAAATGGCAGAGGCGCTGTGGGGAAAAAGGAACCCTTCGCCACTGCTGGTGGGAGTGTACACTGGCACAACCACTGTGGAAGATAGTGTGGAGATTTCTCAAAAAAAAAATCCTATGACTAGAGGTCCCATTCAACCCAGCTATTCCCCTTGAAATCTTCCTAAAAGAATGAAAAATATCACACTACGCTGACATATGCACACTCGTGTTTATAGCAGCATAATTTGTAATAACTAAATCTAAAAGCCCATCAGCCAATGAATAGATGAAGAATATTTCCTCCCTCCCTCCCTCCCTCTCTCCCTCCCTCCCTC
>PVKA01026726.1:0-31377 GCA_004027165.1 Ctenomys sociabilis
CGGAAAATGAAATACCTTGGGATTCACTTAACCAAGGAAGTCAAAGATCTTTTCACGGAAAATTACAACACCCTAAGAAAAGAGATTATGGAGGATTTCAGAAAATGGAAAGATATTCCATGCTCCTGGATAGGAAGAACCAACATCGTGAAGATGGCCATACTCCCAAAATTGCTGTACAGATTTAATGCAATCCCTACCAAACTGCCACCAACATACCTCCCAGATATAGAGAAATCAACCTATCTTAAAATACAAACTTCTCCCACTGTCCAACTTGTTGGGGGAAAAAAATAAAGCCAAGTAAAGAAGGCCATCTCTCCCTCAGGACTTGTTGCCTACAATTGGCTCCTTCTTTCAATTTATCAATGACTCCCTGCCAAGGCTCCCTCCCCAACTTTAGCCCAGATGACATTACTTTCTGTAGTTTCATTTTCTCTTTCCTTCTCTACATGCCTTGCAGATAAATGTCACTTCTAATAGTTCACTCTGCCTCAAAGCCTTTTCCCTGTGACTCCTTCAACTCATACCTAGGGTGGGTAGCTTCTGAATTCCTTCAGGGTTCCTCCCAGCATTTCTCTGACACCAATGTCCTTTTCTGTTCTTTCATTTTCTATTTCATTCTGACTTCTCCTTGAGAATGATCATCTCTACTTTGGACAGCTCCATCTCCTGGCTTTATGCCCCTTGGCCAGCCCTTGTCCCACTCTGTGAAGTCATGTCAACATACTGAGCGACTTCTTCCTTCCACTGGGCCTTCTTTCTGCTAGACACCTACTTGTAGGGCTTTGGCCCCTCATCCCCTTTGGGACTCCCACAACACCATCATTGCCTTCAGCCTCCTTTCACTTTCCCTCTCCCTACTCTGCCACCAGGGGTGACTCCTCTTCAACTCCTTCTCAAAACTATTCTGTCTTAGACTGTTTTAAGTCTTTCCTTAGAGGACACTTAGGCTTCTCTGACCTCAAAGTCAAACACTTGGTTTTCCTCTGTTGAACATCCTGGCCACAATGAAGTTGTACAATGAGACTATCTGCCCCCTCCCCCAAGAGAACTCTTGATTATGACACCTTCATTGACACAATGGGAAATAGTATGAGATCCTCTATGTTCTCATTTTCTTTTCTCTCTGCAATCATCCTGAATTCTGCCTGCCCCTCCACCCCACTCCATAGACCCACAGCCTCTGAGGCCACAGTCATTGCTGCAGGCCACCACCAGAGCTGCCACCATCTGTGTTACTGCAGCAGCCCCTCCCATGACAGAAGCTACTTCATTTTCTAACCCCTCAAATTTCAGGGACTAAAGAGACACCTTACACTCTCTCTGCTCCTTCTCTCCCTGCCTTTCCTCACTATCCCCTTCCCCTTAGTTGTTTACAAGAACAACTAATAGAGCATTTCCCCCCCCAACAACATGTGCCCTTCCTCTGCTATGGAAGCTTGAGGCAGGATAACAGCCCACATATCCTGCCCTTTCCAGTTGGAACTGCCACCTAACCTTACTCCTCAGCCACTTCTGCAAACAGTCTCCTGCTACAGCCACTACAAAGAGACCCTAAGTCGCAGCTTCCCACCCCTCACTTTGCAGCCTTCTTGCCATCCTGAAGGTGGGGTACATGTGAGTTGTCAGCGCTCCCTATTGTACTGTACCTAATCCTCATACTCTGCTGCTTTCTTGCTTCCACTCAAACTTGGAGAGTATCAATAAGAGGTTTTTACATTTTTCAAATTCTTCTTATAAGATATCTCTGCTAATTGACCTACAAAAGTTCTGACGAGTCTCTCCTAATTACAAACGTAAAAGTTCATCATAATTTAACCTGGCCAGACGTATTATTTGAGTGCACTATGATTTTGTCTATAACAGCTATTCCTTTTTATTTTTAATTTGAGCTCTAAAATATAGGCTTAAAACCATCCTTTCTCCTGAGTAACTGGCTGTTCTAAGTGATAAAATTAGTCTATAATTAAATAGAAATAATTAAAATGCAGACAGATTGTTGAACAGGACTCTTGATTGGTGGAAAGAAGGTGGCCAACCTTTGTTCATCAGTAGAGAGCCCCCAGTAACTTCCTTAGAAGATACCCCAATAATTCGGTCATCAGTTGAAGGCATAAAATTAAAAGAAGGTTTTCTTATAAAAGATGCTACATTAAATATATCGATGCCTTTCTCTTAGGCTCCAGATACTTATAAGAGGTTTATGTCAAGCCAACATGAGGTCATCAGTTAAATGATAATTTTCTAACAAACATTTATGCCATTACATTTAGAAATGCCTAAACAAAATGAGGAATTCATCTTCTATTATGACTGTTATGTGACACTACTATGTGTTACTGTTGATATCGAATGTTATCTGTAAAAGTCTAATTACTGTCCATTAATATTCTGTAGGAATTTAACTGCTAAAATTCCCATGGCTGTTAAGAAATAATAGTTGTATTCAGCCCCCGCCTCCAACACCTTGGAGCAAGCTATCAGCCAGATCCATCCCAGGTCGGCCTGCCCCGCAATTCCCCAGAGCCTCTTCCCCTCCAACACTCCGAGCAAGTGAGAATTTTTGTAACTCTTACGGCCAATGATCCACCTAAACCCAGCCCGGTGAGTGTGTGGGAGAACTTTCCATTTCTCCACAAGTGCCACACGGTCTGGAGGCCCTGCCACCAAAACTCCAAACTATCCACCCGATCCACACCAGCCCGGCCTGCCATGCAACACCCTAGAACCTCTGCCCCAAAGCCTGCCAACCTAGTGAGAACTTTTGTGAGTCTTCTGGTGCATGATTCACCCGAGCCCGATCTGGTGAGTGTGTGGGAGAACTTTCAGCTTCCCCATGCACCACGCCATCCTGAGCATCTGCCCCCAAGCCCATGGAGCGAGTGAAAATTTTTGTGATTCTTCCGGCCCCTGATCCAGCCCAGCATGGTCCGGTGAGTGTGTGGGACAGCTTCAGCACTCCACGGTGCTCCCTGGGCAAGGGGCACAACAGCAGGGAACCACAGGCTCACAGTTGTGACAGAAGGGTTACAGCAAAAACGAGCTGAACATAATACCTAGATCCAGACCAGGCATGACTGGATAATCTCAAACTTAATAGATCGGCACACAAATCTCATTATGTGCTAAGGTTGGAACTGCACCAAAGCTCTACACCAAAGGTCAGAAGTCAGTGCTATACAAAATGAAAAGACAAGGAGCAAAAGGCAACCTCAGGCCTCGAGCCCACAAATGGTAAGTGCAGAGGACACAAACTCAGCTGAAATGAATGAATTAACACAGGCGGAAGCAAAGAAACAACTGCAGAAAGGTATAGAGGAACTCAGACCAGAATTAGCGCCTGAAATTAAAAAAGAAACTTTTGAATACATAGCATCTGAAGTAATGAATCGAATGCAAAATGTATGGGGGAAACCCAACGACCACCAGAACAAGTCCAGAGAACACTAGTCCAGCTGAAACATATGAATTTTAAGCATCACAACCAAAGAAACAACAGCAGAAAGGTAAAGGGGAACTAAAAGGAGAAATAATTTCTCAAATAAAAAAAGCAATCTTTAAAATCATAGCATCTGAAGTAGAGAATCAATTGCAGAAATATATAGAGGAAATCAAATTTGGAAAAAAATCTGCAGTAAAAGAATTAATAGATTCCTCTAAAGAAAATATTGATAAAAAAAAAACAGAGGATATTGGAAATATGATGGATTCCTCAAATGACTAATACAGGAAAGAAATAGATTGAATGTAGCAGAATCAAACAGATACAGAAGAACTTAAAATCTCAATCATGAGTCTACAAAATCATCTGAGTGAAAGCAAAGACAGAGTTTCAGATCTTGAAGATGCTGGTGCAGCTAGTGAAAAGGTGAGAAAAGATCTGTTAAAACAACGAGAATGCAGGAAAAAATAATCTCCCACCTGCAAGATGATGCCAAGATGAACAACGTGAGATTAATTGGCATCAATGAGAATGAAGGAGGCAAATGACATGCAAAGAATATGGGCAGAAGTAATAGCAGAAAACTTCCCAAATATGAAGAAACAATCTAACATCAAGGTAACCGAAGCATATAAAACACCAAATAACTTCAATGCAAGTAAAAACACAAGACATATAATATTCAAGATCCCAGAAATTCAACTCAAGAATACTGAAAGCTACTAGAAATAAAAGAAGATCACATTCAAATGAAAACATATCAGAATTATAGCCGACTTCTCTTCACAAACGAAGAAGGCAAGGAGAGCATGCAACAGAGTACTTCAAGTCCTGTATGAAAACAAATTTCAGCCCAGACTACTATACCCTGCAAAACTCTCAAGTTTGATGGAGAAGTGAAATACTTCCATGACAAAGAACAACTAAAGAATTTCATGATGACAAAGCCATCCTAACACAGGCTACTGAAAGATGTTCTAAAGAGAGACAACAATGACCAGAATGAGAACTCCACGCAGGAGAACAGAAAGAACCTACTAAATAGGGCAAAGACTTAAACACAGGACAAAAAGTACTAAACAGCAACAAGTAAATAACATGGCAATCATAAGTCAACACATTTCAATTGTAACTATCAATGTAAATGGACTCTATTCACCAATTGAGAAAAATAGACTGGCACAGTGGATTACAAAACAAAATCCAATATTATGCTGTATATAGGAAACACACTTAACTCAAAAAGACATTCATAGGCTTAAAGTCAAAGGAGGGAAAACAATAGTACATGCCCCAGCAGCTCAGAAAAAAGCAGGAGTAGCAATTCTGTTCTTAGACAATCTCAACTTCAAACCAAGAATGATCAAACAGAATAAAGAAGGCCACTATATATTGGTTGGGGGAAAAATTCAACAGGAAGAGGTAACACTCATGAATATCTATGCAACAAACACAGGAGCAACCAACTATGTAAGACAAATCTTAATGGACACGAAAAACCTAATATCCAAGACCACAAACTTAACAGGAGTCCATAACAATCCCCTATCTCAGAAAGATAGGTCAACCAAATGAAAAAAATAGTAGCAGAACTGAACCAGGGCTTGGAACAAATGGACCTGATGGATATATATAGAGTGTTCCATCCAACCACAGATGAATACACATTTCTTTTCAGCTGCACACGGGTCACTTTCTAATATAGACCACATACTAGTCCATAAGGCATGCTTAAGTATATGCAAGAAAACAGAAATTATCTCATTCATATTATCTGACCACAGTGCAATGAGACTGGAAATAAATGACGACAAAAAAAAAAAAAAAAAAAAAAAAAAAAAAAAAAAAAAAAAAAAAAAAAAAAAAAAAAAAAAAAAAAAAAAAAAAAAAAAAAAACAGAAAAAGCCCACTAAATACATGGAAATTATAGAACATCCTACTCAGCAATCAATGGGTCACAGATGAAATTAAACAAGAAATTCAACAATATCTACAATTCAACAAAAATTCAACCCCAACTTATCAGAATTTATGCGATGCAATGGAATCAGTTCTCAGAGGAAAAATCATAGCTATGAACTCAAACATTAGGAAAACAGAATTAGAACAAATAAACACCCTAATGTTGCAACTCCAACATCTAGAAAAAGAAGAGCAAACCAAACCCAGAGGCCAAAGATGGGAAGAAGTCATAAAAATTAGAGCAGAAATTAATTCAATTGAGATGAAGAAAGCAGTCCAAGCAATCAACGAATCAAAAAGCTGATTCTTTGAAAGACTAAATAAAATTGATAAGCCCATAGCTAACCCCATCAAAAAGAGGAAAGCAAAAATTCAAATACAAACTATAATGAATGAAAACGGTAAAATCACCACAGACCCAGCGGAAATTCAGAAGATTATTAATAACTACTTCAATAATCTTTACACTCACAGAATAGAAGACACAGAAGAGATGGACAGATTCCATGAAAAGTACAAATTAACAAAACTGAATCAAGAAGGTATAATAACTCCCAATAAATCCATAACAGCCAAAGAAATACGAAATGAAATTAAAAGCCTGCCAATGAAGAAAAGTCCAGGTCCTGATGGATTCAGAGCTGAATTCTACAATAAATTTATAAAAGACATAATCCCTGCACTCCTCAAACTCTTCAGTGAAATTGAAAAGGAAGCAGTCCTCCCAAAATCATTTCTGGACACAAGTATTATACTGATTCCAAAACCAGGGAAAGACCCAACTAAAAATTAAACTATAGGCCAATCTCCCTCATGAACATAGATGCAAAAATCCTCAATAAAATCCTAGAAAATAGAAGACAGCAAATCATCAAGAAGATCATACACCATAAACAGGTAGGAATCATCCCAGGGATTCAAGGATGGTTGACTATTTGAAAATCTATAAATGTAACACACTATATAAATAGACTGAAAACAAAAAAACACATGATCATCACAATTGATGCAGAGAAAGCTTTTCACAAGTCCAACACTCATTCATATTCAAAGTCCTACAGAAAATTGGAACGCAAGGCCTCTACCTCAGTTTGATAAAAGCCACCTATAACAAACCAATGGCTAATGTAAATGGGAATAAACTGAAATCTTTTACTCTTAAATCTGGTACAAGATGAGGATGTCCTCTATCACCCCTCCTATTTAATATACTCTTGGAATCATTAGCAACAGCCATTAGAAAAGAGGGAGAAATAAAAGGAATAAGAATAGATAGAAGAGGAAATTAAATTATCACTATTTGCAGATGACATGATTCTTTACTTGGAAGACCCAAAAAATTCTACCAAGAAACTACTAGAACTGATACACAAATTCAGTAGCATAGCAGGATGCAAAGTCAGTACTCAAAAGTTAATAGCATTCCTCTATACAGATAACAAACACACTGAGAGGGACACTATAGAAACAATACCTTTTACAATAGCAACACAGAAAATGAAAAACCTTAGAATTCACTTAACCAAGGAAGTCAAATGCCTTTTCACAGAAAATTACACTATGCAAAGAAAGGAGAGCATAGAGAGTTTCAGAAAATGGAAAGATATCCCATGCTCCTGGATAGGAAGCACCAACATCGTGAAGATGGCCATACTCCCAAAATTGTTGCACAGATTTATTGCAATCCCTATCAAACTTCCACCAACATATTTCTCAGACCTAGAGAAATTGTTCCTAAAATTTATTTGGAACCAGAAAAGACCTAGAATAGCAAAGACAATCCTGGTGAACAAAAACAAGGCAGGAGGCATCACAATTCCAGACTTTAAATTATACTACAAAGCCACTGTGATAAAATTAACATGGTATTGGCAATGAAATAGACCTGAGGATCAATGCAATAGATCAGAAGACACAGAGGCCTCTATGAACATACTCAGCCGCCTGACCTTCAACAAAGGGGCCAAAGAAGCTTACTGGAAGAAAGGCAGCTTCTTTAACAAATGTTGTTGGAAAAACTGGCTTTCTACAAGCATAAAACTAAAACTTGACCCACCATGCACTAAGCTAAAGTCAAAATAGATTAAAGATCTAAACATTGAAAGAGAAACACTCAGACTCCTGGAAGAGAAAGTAGGAGGAACTCTTGAAGACATAGGGGTAGGTAAACAGTTCATGAACAAACATGTATTCACATGAGAAACACTTGAAACAATCAACAACTGGCATCAACTTTTCTTGAGGAGTTTCTGCACATCAGAAGAAATTATCGACAAAGTGGAAAGACAACCTACAAATTTTGAAAAAAATCTTAACTCATAAGCATTCAGACAAAGGTCCGCTTTTATAAACAACTAAGACACATTAGGGCCCTTAAATTTAAAGACCCAATCCAGAAATGGCCATCTGAAATGAATACACACTTCTCAGAGGATAAAATTAAAGCAGCGAATAAATGTAAGAAAAAATGCTCCACATCGGTAGCCATCTGAGAAATGCAAATAAAAACAACACTGAGATACCATCTCACTCCAGAAAAATAGTTATCATAAGGAAATCAACCAACAACAAATGCTGGAGAGGATGTACAGAAAAGGAACACTTCTCCAGTGCTGATGGGAATGTAGACTGGTACAACCATTGTTGAGATCGGTGTGGAGACTCCTCACAAAACTAGGACTGGAAATCCCATTCAAGGTGGCTATTCCCTACTGGGAATTTTCCCAGAGGAACTGAAAACATTAATCATAGTGATATATGTGTACCTATGTTTATAGCAGCACAATTTGTGATAGAAAAATCTTGGAAACAACCAAGATGTCCGTCACATGAGGAATGGTTGAAAAATATGTGGTGAAGTTGTGACTTGACTGGACTGTTTTGGATTGTTTCACTGAATTCAAGCACCTATAACAATTGACTGACGATATAATACCCATCTTTGACAGGACTAAGCAAAAAAAGGGGGGATACAAAGGAAGAATTCTTCTGTGCTTGTATTAACAGTGCTATGGATAACCACTAAGAAGATTACAATGTAAAAAAATGTTAATTATTGAAACTCTACTATAATTCAGCTTTAAAAAAAAAAACAGATGGGTATATAGCTACATTCTCTTAATTCTTTGAATAGAGGCATCTGCTCTAATAGTGTTTGTAGATAGAGTATTATGTGTGCACTTTGTACAACAAAAACCACTATGAAAACAATGCGCAATGTATTAATTGTTGAATCTGTCCTACTAATTTGATTTGAAACTGTCTCATTGGTATTTATTCTTCAATAAAATAAAGTAAATAATAGTTGTATTCAGACAAAATTCTAATAATTAACTATATTGCTCCAAACTAAGTGTGCCGACATAGATACAAATTTTCCTGAAGAAACAACAATTATTAATTCCTATTTTATATTTTATATCTTTTCTGACATTCATACCAAGTTAACAAGACAGATCTCAGGGCCGTGGAGATGACTCAGTGGAATAAAATCTTCCCTGGTCAGCCCAAGAGCTCGAATTCAATCCCCAATTCTGTGAAAAAAAAGAGAGATCTCAACCCTCAAACCCCACAGGGAAACTTATTTAACCTGACTTTCTATGTCTTTAATAATAGAGATCAAAATTACCTACACACAAGTGCCAATTTCTGTCTGTGACACTCAGGACTCCCATCAAAGCTGCAATAAGGTAATACTGAGCCCAAACAGTGCTTTCACCTGAGCTCATCCTGGCAAATGTAGCAAAAAAAGTATATTGGGCACAGATCTGCCCCAACCTACAGCCACCAGTGGGACCTGGATCCATCTACAAGTTTTAGGGTCACTGGAAATATGATTGCCCTGTCCACCAGAGAGTGGGTAAGTCATCCAATTCTCTGCCCTCACAGGAAAATTCACTACATCCAGATCCTTCAATACTTAACCTGCTAGGTCTTGTCACTAGAGAGAAACAACAGAGCTTGGAGTCCATGGCCCACATCAAGGTTTCTTTTTCAGAGTCTCAAGTCTCTCTGGAAATCTTTGGAAAAAAACAACTTTTCTTGCTGACACAGACAACACATATAGTGTTCTTCCTGAGTTCTAAAGTCACTATATTATATCTGCAGTCTCCATGATGGGTGTTGATGGCCAACCTACATGACCCCTACTGACTCCAGACACTGTTCTTCACTCATACTTTCTTTGTGAACCCAACCTTCTGCACACCTCTTGAGGGGAGAGATCTCATCCAAAAGCTCCATGCCTCTCTCATCTCCCTCCCCACATAAACTCTCTGCTCATTTTTACCCAGACCTCCAACCTCACCAACTGTTGACTGTACATGTCCATTCCAAAGCCTGATCTATGGCCATCCCAGCCTTACCCAACAACACACACACACACACACACACACACACACACTTGTCCTCTTCTCAAAGGCCTTTAGCCACTGATATCTCCCTTTTACAATTCCTCTATTCCAACAACCTCACATGTTCCCTTGCACCAAACGCATTTACGCATTTCATTCAGCACACCTCCAAACAAGTAACACAAAATGGGCACACAGCTGTTTGTATGTGTTGTATAAAACTCCATCTTCCCTTGGCTCACTCCCCTTCTAGGAACCCTCACAGGGCTTGCTATTGTGCTCATGCTATCCCGCTGCTTCATTTTCCTCATCTGCACTACTGTCACCAGTAACCACCCAAAACTTTAACCAAATACTTCTCTCAGATTACTCCTACCAGGTCTTACTCCAATGAGACCACTTTAACAATGACAACTCCTCATGCTGCTCTCCATAATATTGGCCCATGATGTCCCCAGTCAGCAAGAAATAGCCAGATAATATCTTCTCCATTTTTCTATCAAATAAAGTCTGGAATGATAGGTTGGAGTCCAAAGTTTCCCAGGCATCCTGCCCCAACCCAGACTCTCTCCCCATTGGCCCCATGCAGAGCCAAGCCCAAAACTGCAGAACAAGTCTGCCTGACTTTGACCTTAGCAAATAACCACAGAAATTCTCCTTGTTAAAAATGTAAGTTCCCCACAGACCAGGCAGCCCTGCCAAGGTTAGCTCTCCCTTAGCTGTTCCAGCTAGCAAACACCTCCATACACACAAAACACCTTTTAGAAGCCCTGTGTTTTCCCTTGTTCACTGCTGTCTTGGTCCGCTAGACAGACAGCCTGCTTGCTGCCCCCAATAGATCTTCTACTTGTGTCAAACTGCCTGATCTGCTCAACTGTGTAGCAAATATGAATTAAAAATTTAAACATTAAGCTGTAAAATTCTTACTAGAAAGCATAAGATGTAACATTACGTTAAGCAAAGATTTCTTAAACATGAAAATTTTTCAAAGAAGTAAATAAGTTAGAATTTATAAACAATAAAACCTCTTCTTTGAAGGACTCTGTTATTTTTT
Source organism: Ctenomys sociabilis (assembly GCA_004027165.1). NCBI lineage: Eukaryota > Metazoa > Chordata > Mammalia > Rodentia > Ctenomyidae > Ctenomys > Ctenomys sociabilis. The sequence goes on from PVKA01026726.1 coordinate 10,814, forward strand.
TTATCCATTGAGGCAGGATCTCACTGTGCAGCTCAAGCTAGCCTTGAACTCACTTTGTAATCCAGGCTGATCTTGAACGCACAACCATTCTCCTGCCTCAACCTGCCAAGTTCTGTGATTACAGGCCTACACCACCATGTCTGACAATATTTTTCTAAAACTAAGCTAAAGGGCCAAGGACATAGCTCAGTGGCATAAGCAACTGTTTCACAAGTGAAAGGCCCTGAATTCAATCTCTGGTACAAGAAAAAGCTATAACCTGGCAGAAAGGAGTTTCAAAGAACATGGTTAGTAAAGAACTTGCATGCAAAAGATTTAAAGGCCTCTCCAATCTCAGTAAAAGAATTTCACTAAAAACTGGAAAATCTTTTCCAACAAGGTGTAAGGATGGAAAATAACTACATTAGTCATTAGAGATATACAAATTAAAACCACAAGAAATCATTGAACATTTCCTAGAAGTAATAACGTGTAACACCACAAAACAATATTTTAAACTAACAAAATCAAGTTGGCAGGAATGTCAAACAATTGGAATTCTCATATATAGATACTAAAATAGAAAAACTTCAAGCGCTTTGAAAAAGAGTTTGGCAGCCTCTCATGAAGTTAACCATGCCTTCATCTTATGGACCAGTAAGCCTCCTTCTAGTTGTATATACAAGCAAAATAAATACTGATGTTCACAATAATTCATAAAATGACCCAAATGATCTTCAGCTGGTGAATAGATAAATAACATGGGTCCCTCCCCAAATTGAAAACTATATAAAAACAAAACACAGCAAAATAAAATAACCACTAGTAAATACAAGAATTTCTTGTGGGTGAACCTCAAATGCACTATGGTAAACAAGAGAAACCAAACCCCAAAGGCTATGGACTACATAATTCCATTTATGTGACATTCCATGGAGATGACAGAAAGGCAAAGCTACAAGGAAAGAAAGGAGACCAATGATTGCTGGACAAGTTGGAGTGGAGGACTGAGGACACATTTGGGATGAGCCCGTCTCCATATCTAAGCCATAGCACTGGCTGTATGCCTGTAAGTATTTGTAAAAACTGATAAAATTGTATGTAAACTACGCTTCACCATTTATTTAATTGAAAGGTGCTCTTTTATTTTGTAAAATGAAATAAAATTAGAGTAAAATTTTGAAAGAATAATAATACATATACAGTGTATCATAACTTCAAAGTAGTTGACAGAGACAAAAAGTTACCTACAAAGAAGAAATAAACATAAGAGCACAAAACTTTCTTTCCAATAAACTAGGAGAAACTACTAGTGTAAATGAAATGAATTAAAATATATATTAAAAATTTTACATGTAGTGGAATCGGGAAATTAGGGAATTATTTGATCTCCCTACTTCCTATGTATCTGTCTTCTATTTTTCTCTTTTATTTGTGTATATAGTATTTTTTCCTCATATGAGAGAAGCCATATGATATTTAAGCTATGTATCTGACTTATTTCACTTCATATTATATTCTCAAGTTGCATCCATTTACTTATGAAGGTTTCAAATATATCTTTCTTAATGGCAGATTAGCATTCCATTATGTATAAAAACCACATTTTCCTTATCCAGTCATCTATTGATATATATATATATATAAAGGCTATTTCCAAGAGCTAGCTATTATAAATTGCACTGCTATAAACATAGGTTGCATGTATCCCTATAATTTTAACTCTTTGGGAAACACACCTAGAGGAGGATAGCTGGTTCAAACAGAACTTCTTGTTTTAATTTTTGAAGAATTTCCACCATGATTTCCATTGTGGTTATACAGTAGTTTGGATTCTCACCAACAATGTAGGTGAGTTCCTTTTCCCTACAGCCCTGTCAGCATTTATTGTTAGATTTCTTGATAATAACCATTTTTTCTAGGATAATATAGCATCTCATTGTAATCTTATTTTACATTTCTCAGTGACACTGAACATTTTCTACATATTTCATTGGTCATTTGTATCTTCTGAGAAATGCCTTATTCATTTTGATTGCCATTCTTGATTGAGTCTTTTTTGTGCTGGGAAGACTTAAAATTTTTTGAACAGAACCTCACAGGCACAAAAGATAAATACTGAGAACCAACAAATAAATCAAATCAAATTAAAAGCTTGTACACAGCAGAGAAAATGGCCAACAAAGTAAGCAGACAGCTCTTGCTGGACAGAGTACCAACATCTGGAACATACAAGAACTCAAGCCATTAATGTAGAAGTACTGGAAAGTTTTAATACTTTGAGTATAAATCCAAAAGGATGTATGTTCCTGCATCTGAGTACCAATAAGCAAACTTCCTGAGAAGCATATCTAATTCAGTTGTGAACAGAGTTTGGAGACAGGAATTTTCAAAGATAGTTCCTACAGCAGGCTGAAAGAGTCAGACCAAAAAAAAAAAAAAAAAAAAAAAAGCAAGGCACAGAAGCGGTGAGTCCTGCTCTGGACAGCAAACAAGAAAAGTAAGAGATGATACCATCCCCTGGAGTTAGAAACCCTAGCTGAACAATCTGTAATGACTGCTCAGTGACTTGAAGAGAGAAAGTGAATCTAAGAGATTCCAAATCATTCTGTGCTGGTACCTTTCCATAATAAACTTAATTTCTAGAAATACTGTAATATGCTAGTGGGAGCTGGCCCCAAGGAGAATTCCATAGTAGAGTTCACCTGGTTAGTTAAAAGATCTCAGAGTAATTGCATCCTTTAGGAAGACCTGGCCTGTTTGAGAAATTGAAAGAGCCATAGGGCAACCACCTGGGGCAATGTGTCTTATACTCCCAGAGACCCAATTCTTTCTGTGAACTTATTCCTTAAATTGGTTCAAACTACATACATTCCTTAGAAGCAAGAAGATTACATATAGAAAATATTACCTAGGAGATGAAACGCAAGAATGCCTCAAAATAAATTTGGGTTGTTCTAAGAATTTCAGCAAGTATGAAAGGAATCCATGAAGTTGTTGGTATTATACAGAAAGGTGAACATTCAAACAAAGAAATGGCCCTGTCACAGTCTCTCCTCCATCCTGTCAGTCCCATCTCTAGTAATCAGAAAATGTTACAAAACTCTGTTCTGCATGTATTTTGAAATTCCATGAACATCTCTACTAGCACATGAGCTTTACAGCAAGGTTACTCATAATTGCCCAAACCAGAAACAAACAAGAGTTCCTTCAGTAGGTGAATGGACAAATTAACTGTGATACTTCCAGACAATGGAAAGTAACTCAATGCTGAAAAGAAATAAGCTCTCAAGTCATAAAAACACAGCTTATTATTAAGTGGAAGAGATTAATCCAACAAGGCTGCACATGGTATGTCTGCACTCCATGACATAAAACACACATACACACACAATGGAGATGTTACAAAAATTACTTTGTCTCAGCTGTTTCATTTTTTTGGTTATAGAAAACTGTCACAAAGTTTATTAACAATCATTCTAAGACTGAGGTTGTAGCTTAGTGGTAAAGCCCTTGGCCTAGCATGCATGAGGCCCTGTGTTTAATCCTTAGTACTTCAAAAGAAATACTATGCTAAACCAAAAGTTGAATAGTCTAGCTAAATACTCTCAACAATTTTCAGAGTCTGTTGATATGGTCACTGTAATGTTCTGTTTTAAAAAAAAAAAATTATCTAAATGCTCAGTTATTTTAAAAATCTGAACTTAGACCAAGTTCAAAAGCATGGAGTGTTTTCTTTTTGAACCCCTCAGGTACATAATCTGAATTTAACATTAAGTAAAAAATAAGATTGAATAAACTTTATAAGAGAAAAAAAATCCTGCTTATTTAGAAGTGTTTTGGAGCTTGAATTATCTGAATAAACTGGGATTCTTCTAAAAAGTAAATTAGGAAGTCCAGAGCTGAAAGGTCAGGTGGAACCCCTGGAGTTTGGGGGTCACTGGAACTACTCTATTTGGTGAATGTCTTTACACATTTGCCAGACCCATAGACTGTCTGTCTCAGTTACTCTTCGCTCATCGCAGGGACAGATGCCAGACACCCAAAATGAAGACAGCAAAGGTCTATTTAGCTCACAGTCAGTGGAGGTGTCAGTCCATATTCAACTGGCTCCAAGGCAGAGTGGCACATGGCAGAGGGCAATTTTCCATGGCAGCAGCAAAAAGAAGAGAGAAAAGGGAGTGGCAGTTGGTCCCAGGGCATTCATAACCCATAATCCCAGAACTGGATAAGAATCAGTCACAAACTCCAGGGGCCACTCCATGACTGCCTGAGGCTTTAGGGAGACACTTAGAAACAAACCATTACAATGTCCAACGCCAAGAGTAAACACTGGTGTAATGCAAATGCAGGATGTCACGGAAGTATAGATGCTGGGCCCCCAGTTATGGTGAATGCACCATTTTTTGGAAGGGGGTGCTGAAAGTGGGGGTGCCATTCATGGTAGGGTGGAATGTTTGTGGGAGATCTCTTGCCCGTCACACAATTGTGCTGTTAACTTAAAATTGCCTTAAAATCTATTGGCATTATATGAAGACTGAAACCTTGAACCACAGAAACTGAATGACCCTTGGGGGCTAGTGAAATGATTACAGATAAAGAGGAAAGACAGCATTTTATACTGAGTTCTTAACAAGGCTAAAATGTCTAAGCTTGTGCACAGCAACCAGCAGTTCTGTATGCAATACGTGCCTTTTGCCACTAAAAGTCTACTAATGTGGACTAATGAGAAAGGTAGAGCATTTCTCATTTCTGTGTACAATAAACATGGAAAGGAATCACTGACTAAAATAGTCACAAAAAATGTTTTGCTACAGTGAAAGACAATATACACTATAAAAGAAAACAGAAAAGTCACTTTGTCGCTCACACAGATACTGAGCTCTTCGCAAAGTAAGAAAAGGAAGCAGGTGGATAAAAATCATAATGGTGAAACTTCATTATTAACTGGAAACTTGGGGACTTGCAACTGTAAGCTTAAGTCACCCTCTCCTTTCTTGTGCTTGTTTCCACTTAGATGATGGGAAAGAAATCATAGGAGATCATCAAACTGTGTCACTTCATGAATTACCCATTTATTATCAAATATTGGATGACTAGAACACAAAGTGCAAGTCTAGACAGAGCTGAAGCTGGGGGGGGGGGCAATGTTGCCAGCAAAGATTCAAGGATGGAAACCACAGGCCAGAATAGTACGTGTGCCACTACCAAGCTTAGCCAGCTGGGGGTATCTTGTCAGAGAAACTCACTTCCCTCCTTGGTTGCTGCCTGTCGTTGTAGACAATAACTGGCTTGAATCAGCATGGACAGGACATGAAAACAATTCTATTTTCTTTCAACGAATAAGCAAATTGTGGCACATTCATACAATGGAGTACAGCTCAGAAAGAAAGTTTGTACGAATGAGCAGATGCCTGCTACTCACATCTAAGTGGGAATACAGCATGCCATGCGTTCTCTGTTGGGAAGTTCTCTTGTCCTTCCCAAAACACTACGTGGCAAATAATAATACAAATAACTGGGAGGTTGGAGCATACTAACTGTGGGTTCATTGCGTGTGAAACATTATTCTAAATGTTTTACATACATTTGTTCAGTTCACAATGCCCCGTATATAGTGGACCTTGTGATTATTCCCATTTTACAGATGAGAAAATCCAAGTATAGATCAGCAATGAATTTTCTCACAGTCACAGAGTGAGGGAATTCTAAGTCCTGGACCAGATGGACTCAGTGTGAACTTTCTCCTAACTTCACACAGCCTAAAAAGGACAGCTGCCTCTCACTGGTCCCTGACAAATGCCCTGGGTCTCATCAGAAGGAAGGTAAATTCTGCCCAAGCACCCTGGCTCTTCTGAGCAAGCTGAGGTAAACTGGGACCATCTTCATTCCATGGAAGCTGACTGGTTCCTTGGTGAGCTTTGGGCCTCTCCAGAGCCTGGTGCTGGGTATGCACCAATCACTTCCGGAGCTCTATTGTGTTGTGAATGTTTGTCACATAAACTTTACAGCAGTGACAGTAACAGTGTGGTACCCTCAGTTGCAATTGAATGCTTTTCAATTTTCTATAGATATGAATACAGCAAGAGTAACATTCTATAGCCTTTTTGCATCGACTATTGTGCCTTGAAATGTTATCCATATGCAATCTCATGCTTATTTATTCCAGCTTGTTTTGCAGCCAAACTGTGTTTGGCTGTACTGTGTTTCAATTTCCAATTGCACATTTTTCTTTGCTTTGTTTTTACTATTTTGATAGTATTCTAATATCATTTTTAGCTATTACTTTTCTCTATTTTCTTGGATGTATCCCTAAGAATGTATAAATAGGCTTTTATTCCATAAAGATTTAACCAATTCACACTACCAGTAGCAATGACTGGAAAATAAGTTTACTAATACTTCGTTAAAATTAATCAGGAGTCATTTTTAACTTCAAGCAAAGTGGTCTGCACAATGCTTCTCAAATCTGGCAGTTATAACTCTGCCTGAATCAGAAACAGAGACAAAGATTTTGGAGAAGAATTTTCTCTACTTGAGCTTCTGGGTGCATCTGGAAAAGCTGATTCAATAGGGCATCTCACTGCACCTTGTTCCAAAAATATAGACTGGACTCAGGAGTCTGACTGCCTCCTTGACCTACAAGCTAGAATTTGAAGCAGAGGCCTTTCATGAGAACAATTTTAAATCCCGTATCACATTGCCTTCCTAAAAGCCAGCACTGAGTGCAGTTCTTCCAGGCTCCCTTAACCTCAGGGGAGCCCATTTCTCATGTTCTGTTAAAGCCACCCGCTTTTAAAAATTGGTTTGGACTCTAACGTGTTGACTCTTTTACAATTCCACAAGAAAGGATGATTTAAAAACAAAAAGCATTTGCCTGGGCGATAAGCACACAGCTGCCTATTGAGAACAAAAGCTCACCTACCTGAGTCTGGAGGTGCACCTGCCCCTCACCAAGCAGTGAAACAGAAAGGCTGATGGCTTTTCTTGTGAAGAGGATCAGGGCTGCTATTATTTGAACATTATGTAACTCTTCAGTGGAAAACACAAGAATGCATGCAGATTCCTCCAAATCTTGGCTCCTCTCTGAAATACTAGGAATACATGGGTGTGAACTGTTGCATCTTGCTCAAATCTTAGTAATGCTTTGCCTTGTTGCTCTTTTGAAATCAGAGCAAGGCATACATGAGAGCCACTGGCTTCCACTTCCTATACAGACCTTAATATGTGCCACCTTCCTGATTATTAGTTTAAGGAAACTTGAAGCCCATCACTGAGTACACCTCTCCATCATCCATCTTGGTCAACCAGCATGATGGCTTCTGTCTCCATGTCCACCCGTCAAAGCTGCATGTGGTGACAGGTGAGGCTTTTCCCAGGGAGCTGGATCCAGAGGGTGTGATGCTGGGAATAAGTGTGTGATGCTAGATTAAGGGTGTGTGCTTACTATGTTAATCCAATTTATTAGGCTTGGCTTAGTTCTCAGTGTTGATAATAGGAAAGCCTCCTGGGGTTGGAGTGCTCCTGTCCTAAGGGTTGTGCCTGGGAAGAATACAAGAGACAGAAAGAGGGCACGATGGTGGCTCACTGCCTTGCCACCCTCCTGCCTCCTGTCTGGCATGGACTGTTCCTCCTCTCTGATACCTGTCTACAGTGCCACCCTGCCTTGGAACCAGCCAACTATAGACTGAAATGTCCACAAACTGTGAGGAGAAATAAACCTCTCTTCCTTTTACAACAAGCAAGAGGTGACTAAGATGGTCAGGAAATGTAGCGAGTGCAGGGGGGACTCTGGCCTTCTCCACAGAGCTTCCTGTGGCCCCCTTCCTTCCTTCTCAGGTCCATCCCCTTCCCCTCCTGATAGAGCTGTGCAGCAGCCAGAGGTCATAGGTCTCCTAAGACTTTACTGAATTCATCCACTCAGAGAAAGCAAAGCCTGAGGTACAAGGTACACAGACAAAGAGAAATCTGAAATCTGATGTCCAGTTCAACAGAATTCTTAGCTCAAAAAACCTTTGTCAGCCATTTGACTTGGCCGAGTGTGTTAAGGAAAATATCATCCATGTGTAGCCCTGGTTATTGTGTGGAAAAAATAATAAAATAAAACAGTGCTTTATAAATTGAAAATTTTCCTGGTTTTCATGATCATTGTGACCAACATGTGCTAGTATACATTTCCAGTTATTACCTGGATTTTCTATTAAAAGCAGGGGCTCTGAAGACTGCCTGGGTTCAAGCTCTGTCTCTGCATATTCATTCACACTTTGAGAAATGAATTAACCAATTGAGCCTCAATTTCCCCATCTCAGTGGTGGAGATCATAACCATTCTTACATCTTCAAGCATCACCACGATTGAGTCATTTAAATAAGCTGCTAGCACAGAACAGAAACACATATAAATCTAATTATATATATATATCCTATATTATCATTATTCCTTTTATTGGATTTCAGGCATTTCTGCAAGACAGATTCATGGACTTCGGGCCATCTTTAGAAAATTCCAGTCATGTCCCATAAAAATTACTACTTTGCCTTATTAACATGAAATGGCAAGAAAATTGCATGTCATCGTTAATCAGGGATTATTATGAAAATAGTTCTTTTAGAAAAGAGGAAAATTGCCAGCTGATACATGCAGTTCTTTCTGTCTGCAGCAGGATAGCTTTGAGCAGAGGGAAGCATCAGCAATGGTGGTTTGTGAAGGTGGGAGCAGCAGGTGAAGCCCACCGCCTTGCCCACAGCAGACTCACAGTCACTCAGGGGGCAGCTCAGTCTCACAAGCTCTCTCCTGGATCTCCATGGCCAGGCTTTCACCCAAAACCAAAGCAGGCCACTCACTGCCTCCAGATACCGTCTCCTACTTCCTTTCTTCAGGAAGTTGGCTCACAACCTGTGCAAACCTCTGTCTGTCCTTGCTGTACATATCTGTGTCCCCTGATGAAAAGCCAGTGTGTTCTGCACATCTGCAGGCTCCCTCGGCTCTCTTCTTCCTTCCTGTAGAGCACTCCACCCCTTCTGTGCAGCAACTGCTTCTCATCCTGTCAACCTTTCTCATCTGTGCAGATTCTTCAGAAACACTGTGCACCAGGACTAATGCCCAAGCTCAGCATCACATATAGTAGGTAGTAGGTCAGACACAATATCAGTGAATATTTAACAAATAAATTTGGCCAAGGACCCATTGCCAGAAGCAGTGCAAACATGCTTCCACTTTGTCCCTCATGATGTTTGACCCCTGCGCTTCACCACTCCATCTCAAGCACACCACAAAATTTACTGCACACAACTCCCAGCCAGGCCCATGTTCACTTTCTAAAATAAAAATCTTTTGAGCCAATAATCTCAAGGTCCAGTGAGATAGCTCAGTGGACTAAGCACCTGCCTTGGCAAGTACAGGGACCAGGGTTAGATCCTTTATCCCACATGCCATGTCAGCCATGCCCCCAAGGCGTACTGAGCCAGCCACTGAGACCTGCCAGGCATAGTGACACATGCCTGCAATCCCAGTGTTTGGGAGGCTGAAAACAGGAGGATCACTATGAGTCCAAGCAGCATAGTGAAACCCTGTACTAAATACTTAAAATGGAAAAAAAGAAAAGAAAAGCCAACAGTCTCTGAACGCTGTGCAGGCTGTGTTGTTCTGAGAGTAACAGATATTTGGGGTGAAAAAGACACATTCTGGAAGAGACATAACCCAGCCGGATCCAGCAGGATTCCAATCCACTGGAATCAGGGACTTCGTACAATTAACAGGCTGTTCCATCTCCAGAACATTCCAAAAGAACTTGAGACCCTGGAGTGTCTGTCACACAGACTCTGTCGATGCCATATGCTTGTCATAAGAAGAAAAGCAAAGATGATGAGTGTGGTAACTTTACAGAATGAAGGAGAGAGCAGGAAACAAGCCTCTCTGATGCGCTCCAGACTCTTAGGTCACTTAGAATGACTGACGGCTGCGATAGTGTGAAGATTCACTTTCAGTTTATGTGGCTGATCTATGCCAGGACGCCTCTGCTGTCCTTCGTCTCAGCCCACACCAAGTACCAAGTCCTTCTTGACATATCAAGTTAATAATCTAGTTCTCCAGAGACAAGAAGATTCTGGGTTCACATATCATTAGAGATTCTAGGAGTTCAAACAAAGGCATTGAGGTACAATGCCTGTGGGTCAAAACAGTAGCAAAAATCAAACATGGCAAAATGGCTCAAACAGGCCAATCTTCTTCCACAACCGTGCTCATCTTTCTCTTCCTGAAATCCAAAAGAAATGGAAACTCAGAGGAAAAAAATACAGGGGAAGCACTCTGCACTGACATGGTTTTGCAGGGTCAGCTGTCTTCAATGCTATGGAAATTATCAAACAAGCCTTTCATGCCTAACTGTGAGCTAACAACATAAATGCTTTCCCATCACTTCTGGGGAAGCAAAATGCTTTCCTGGTTATCAAAGGTTGGTGATCTCTGTCCTGCTGGCCTCTGCTGAGTCTTTACCTAATGAGAAGACCTTGTTATGTGAATACGGGGCAAATAAGAACCCACTTCCTGAGGAGAGCTGATGGAGAAAACTGCTTTGCTGGTATTTCAGCATAAACTTTCTCATACTGTAGTAGACAGTTATCTACCTAGGAATCAGTGAATTAATTTGTGTTAAGAAATCTAAGTCTTGGGGTCCAGGGAGATGGCTCAGTAGAATAAGTGCTTGCTTGGCAAGCACAAGGGCCTGAGTTCAGTCCCTGGTTTCATCAAGAGAGAGAGAGAGAGAGAGAGAGAGAGAGAGAGAGAGAGAGAGAGAGAGAGAGAGAGAGAGAGAGAGAGAGAGAGAGAGAGAGAGAGAGAGGGAGAGAGAGAGAGAGAGAAATCTAAGTCTTCAGGGTAGGGTAAGATTTGACACCCCAACTTCTATTGCCCTACCTTGGCATTAACAGTCAGGATAAACCACACAGCTGTAAACAAGAATGAGAAGATGGCACAGCAATGCCTTGAGATGAACCTACCCACTGCAAAAGCAAGCTCAGCTTGTGCCCATACCCAAGAACTAGCCACATGTTGCAGGAGCTGGCTCTGAATTTAGGCTCAGGGACCTTTCCTAGAGTCCTGACACTCGTGCATCAATTCAAAACCAACTCTGAAGCAGACAAGGTTTATGACAAATCTCCTGTCAACTTCTGCATTTCTTCCAGGGAGAAGGTCATGAGTATCCTGAGACTCTCAAACATTTCATGATCCAAGACTATTTAGGAATTGTTGTTGTAAGTGCAGTGTTGACCGAACTAAATTTTAGAATACCAAACTGATAGAGGAATGCTGGGCAAAGGTACAAAGTGGGATTATTTAGGGGAGAGAGCCAAGCCAGAAGTGCCATCCTCAGCATGTGAGGCCACCTGGTCCCAACCACAGAAACCGTGGAGTTTCTCTGTATCTTGGCCACACTGAAAACTGTGGTGCAGATGAAGCAGTTGGTGCGCAGAACCTGCCTCCATCCACCATAATCCTCTCCCCCAGCAGACTCAGCCTCCAATTCAATTGAACCAATGCCAACCTTATCCCATGACTGGCGCCTTCTCCTTGTTTTCTTATAAACCTTTCTGTAAAACTGTATATTTCAAGCTTTTTCTGCTTTCAGAAACTTTGTTGAGGATTTTTTGGTTTTTAGTTGAGATTTGTTTTTTGGTTTTGGTGCTTTCGGCTGAACCCAGAGCTTCTAGCTTGCTAGGCAAGAGTTCTATTGCAAAACTAAATCCCCAGGCCCAGAAACTTTGATGGGAGCCAGGGACGTAGTTCAGCAGGCAGAAGAGCCTGAGTCACGAGCACAGGGTCTCCAGTTTGCTCCCCAATACCAAAAAAAAAGTAATCTGTCATGGGCTTCCTAAATCATTCCCACCTACTTGTCTTCAAAATGAGGGTAGAAACTTAAAATGCATTGGAAGAGACAATGTCAGACCGCACATAGTAAGCTTGCACCAGAGACCAAGACAGAGACTCCATGGCCCAACATCCATGGATCCATCCATAGGCCTCTCTGAGTCCCAAGCTTCTCCTGAAGGCACCCCACAGGCCTCTAAAGAATGCAAGAGTGGATAGAAACTGAGGCAGAAAGTGGGAGGTGTAGACAGGAGCCCTGGTGCTAATGTTCTGTTTTGTTCCAAGGTCTGAAAAGCTGATGAACTAGGACTGAGTTCTGGAAATCAGAAATGCGCCTCCATGGAAAGTGTCAGAAGGAGCCAGTGAGAGAGTTTTCAAGGTGCTGTCTCCTACCATGGATCAATCTAGAGCAAGCAGAAGCCACTGTACCCATAGGTTTGCATCAGTTCTTTTGGTACCATGCTCAGAGGAAAAACAGATGATGGTGCCATGAGCTCAGGGCCCACAAGATAGGTCCCTAAATCAGCATGACCCTGTGACCAGGGACAGCATGTTGCTGGCTGCCCCCAACATTCCCCCCATCTAGGCATGCAGGTGGAGGAAACCAGATGCTCTTGCTGTCGCTGCATCCTGGCCTGGAGCCTACAGCTGGCCTGCTCTGCAGGGGGTGATTTTGCAGCCTTCACAAGACAAAATCATCTCCAGACTGGCTGCCTGTAGACCTAGGAAAATGAAAAGATGTCATGGAGGACTCCCCTCCATTATGACGTCACAGCTGCCACTGCTGCAGGGACCCCACCACCACATGATGCCCTGGAGTAGGAGACACAGACAACAAAGGAAATCCTTGTGACACCACGTTAAAAGTGATGTAAATTCCTATCAAAGGAGAACACTGTGGTAGCAGAAAGGGTGAATCTGGGCAGGAAGGAGGGGGTATCTATTTTATCTGCAGCATCCTCTGACAGCCTGGAATCCTAATCCAGACAATATGGCCATGGTAGAGAGCTGTTCACGGGAAAAGAACAGTCAGGAAATGCTCTAGAAGAGAGGAGTCCAGCAGGAGCAGAATGGGAGACCACACATCGTGAAGATACCTGAGCATCTGTACTTCCGCGCCCAGTACCCAGTGTGCCACGCAGTGGCGGGGTCACTGCAGCATGGGCAGCTGTGATATCATAATGGAGGAGGGACTTCATGATGTCCTTTCACTTATGTCTGCAGGTAGCCAGTCTGGAGGTCACAGGAGCCCAAGACCATGTCCCCCAAGTCTCCTTACACTGAGCAGTGGTTTAACCAGGGCCCACCCAGTCTGGTGTCCCTGTCACCTAGAGAGGGAGAATTGAGAACGTGGAACAGCCACAGCCTCGGACAGCAAGCTGGTATCAGTGAGCCATGTCCTGGGCAGCAGGACGTGCTCCTCTCCTGCCACTGCACCCAGCTTCCAGCTTTCATTTTATGTTATCAGGAGATGCATCATGTCCTAGGAGACAGTGCTGCGTGGAATTATTGACAGTGTCGCTGTGGTTGCTTCCACAAGAGTCCCTCTTGTGCAGTGTCTCAGACATGCATCATGGCTGCCTTGGCTGTGTTGTCAGAATGTTCTTCTCAGATCTCACATGGAAAATAATGCCACTTCATGGTGACAGAGGGTGACCTCTGTGTCAAACCAGGTACACATGACAAATAGAGCATCTCATCTGTGCTGCCTCTCTCAGCATCTATGGCTTGCCCCTGGCCCTACCAGAAAAGATTGATGTTGGTGCATTGTGCAGACCTGAACACATGACCCACCTAGGAATTCAGGTGAATCCTCCTAGCCTTCATGAACAGGTCACTGTGCCATGAGCCAGTGGGACCGAACTGGCCCTGTCCACATGAATGGCCTCTGAGGTTGTTTGTTCTTCCTACTAATTTTTTCTGGTCTGTATCGCTGGGTGAGTTGCTAGGCTGAAGACAGAGCTGAGGCACTGGGATTAAGAAGGTGTCTATCAGTGCAGCCCAGGTCCTCACAGAGACTTATCCTCTGGGTCCCCTCTATCCTGGGAAGATAGAGCATAGGGAAAAAGAGATGGCTCCATTACACTCAGAAACCATCTCACAGTGTCTTTAAACCCAAATTTTCTTGAAGCTCACAAAATTGAAACATCTGCATGTGTAAAAAACAAACCACATATTTGGTCACTCTCTGTTATGAAATTTTAACATTATAAAATGTCCTTTACCCACAGCCACACACACACACACACACACACACACACACATACACACGTGCATATGTGCTCAGCTATCCCAGCCTCTGAGCCAGCTATAAATTAGCTCCCATAATAAAATGCTTTTGTTCTTCTGCAGCAACCAATAAAATACTTTATGCCAATTCTGAGAGCCTTCATAAACAGACATTGCTTTAATGACTGTGGGGCAGAGTTCCACTTCAGAGACAAGGTGAACCATAGTTTAGAGGATCTGGGCACTTCAACAGAGTCAGTGAAGATTCCTAGTGCTTCCCATCTGGTATTTTGAAATATGCAGTTCCTATCTCTAACTGTACTCATATTGGAAAATGGAAAAATCAAAAGGACCCCAGCCACAGTGACATTTTCGACAGCATGGAGAAGGCCAGACCGCAGTGTGACTATGGACGGACATCAGACCACCTTTTCCCCCAGTACTCCCACTTAGGACCTAGGTCCATCATCTCACCCGTGCTTAGGAAGCTCGTTGTCTGTGGTGCTCAGGTGGGGGGCTGAAGGGACTGCCTCTGGACCCCAGCTCTGGCCCTTGGCTGGCTTGGAAAAACCCCAGGCATCGACATCCCCTCCAGGCCCCAAAACACTCAGCTTTGTCCCCTACACCAGCCCCTGAGGCTGAGACCAAGTCTCTCTTAGCTGCAAAGAATGGTAGTTCCTTGTGACACTTCCAATGTCACATATTGAGATAAGATCTCTTCTCTACTTTCCCAGGCAGATGTGATCAGACTTTGGCCAACTGAAGCTACTTTGGAGAAGGAAAGGACCCTCTAGGATTTTGGGGGCCATGTATCAGAGTGGTCACAGGACCAGAAACAATTTTACCAACTTGTCAAAACCTACTCCACCCCACTTCTCCTGAACACAAGCTTATTTTGAAAAACTACCCTGCATATCTACTCCAGACTAAGTCAGGATAAAAAAAAGTGACCCAAAATGAGACTCCCCAAGCTGTGTGCCCCAAGACTCACAAAAGCTCTTGGTGCCCCCGTCTCTATATCTTCCAGGCCCAGATTGTCCCACCACCGTGGACTGTGTTCAAGTCTGCACAGTGCACCACACTCGAGCTGAAGCGCTTCACCTCAGCTCAGCTCCTCTGACTCCCTCTATCCATATCCACATCTTCCCTCCTCGCAAGAGCTGTAGTTTCTGGACATAAACCTCAGCTCTGGCTCGTCACCCAGTAGGCACTTTCCCTATGTGGAGGTTGCACCAACAGCTGGTACCGCCAACTGGCCCAGCAGAGTGTCAGTTGTGCACCCTGCTGTCTGAAAATAAGGAATAAATTATGAAGACGAGGAAAAGAAGAAAATAAGGAAAAAGAAAAGGGAAAAATATACTGTCCAACCACCATTAGTGCAGATCTTCCCTCTCATACAATTATGTAGAAGCCCAGCATTATCTATCCCAACTGTACTGTCTATACACACACATCATGATTTTTTCTTATGGTCATCCACTAGGAAAATAATTATTGAATTTTTGATATAATTCAGGTATAAAAAATAAGATAAGTAAGCAGCTACACTCTTAATTCACTGATAAGAGATATCTGCTAAAATAATATCTGTAAATATAATATCATGTATGCACCTTGGACAATACCAAAACATTATGAAAACAGTTTGCAATGTATTAATTTATCGAATCTGTATTGTTAAGGTGTCTTGAAACTGTCTGATTGACATTTGTAATTCAATAAAATAAAAAATAAAAAATAAATAAAAATAAAAATAAAATATATTGAAACAAAAATAAAAGGAATAAAAAATTAAGATTTCTTGAAAAAAAAAGAAAAGGGAAAAAGTCATTCAAGTGTATGTACAGGGTAGCTCAGAGGACAGTACTATTAATTTCTATCAGTTTTTTGAAAGTAGCAGTTAATGTTCAAAATTTTCACTTTCACTAACTATATGCTAATATCTGTAATCTGAACAACTCCATCAAAGATAACGATGCGTAACACAAAAACCATGGTTTTTGACGACAAAGAATGGTTGGTGATTGAGACTGGGCATGGTGGCACACTCCTATAATCGCAGCTCTTGGGAGGCTGAAAACAAGAGAATCACTATGAGTCTGTTCCATGTAGTGAGACCCTGTAGAAGCTGTAGACCCTGTCCTAAATACAGAAAAAAATTAAAATAAAATAACAAATATGAAGTAAAAGGAGCAAAAATGTAAGATTTATTGAAAGAAAGAGCTGATGTTTAATTATTTGACCAATCTTGCATACCCATATTTGGTACTCTGAGCAACAGATATAATGACAAAATTATGCAATATAATAACCATTGTTAATTTTCTATTCTTGTTTTGAAGTTCTGCACATATGTATTGTATGTTGCTCTGTGTTTCTTCATTTTTGTTATTTGTTTTTGCTTTGTTTTCATTTTTACTCCTTACAAGAAATTTTTTTACAAAAAGAGCTACAGCCCCCTCACCCTACAGGTGGCCTGAGTTAGAAGAAGCAGAGCCCGAGGCACCAGTGTCTAGATAGTGACAATTGCAGCTTCCTTTTGCTTATACTGATTTTTATCTTGCCTAACATAAAAAACCACAAACCAGGACAGGGGAAACCGATAATAATTACATCTAAGAGCTTTAAAATCCCATTAAGTTATTTGTTCATTCCTAGCAATGAATAGCCCCTAACTCACAATGGGTTTTCAGCCTCATGATGGTGTGAAGCAGTCGACCTTGAGGGAAACCATGCCTCTGGCTTTAGTTTTTGATCCTCTCCCAAGTTAGCAATGTCAGCTCTGATGCTTGGTCTCCTATAGTCAGGCTGAAGCCAGGAGGGGATGGGACTGACACCTGCTGGGTCAACTGGCTGTGACGTTTGGTAGGCAGAGCCTGGGTGTACTAAACACATCCTTGAACTATCACATGTTCAAACTGCAATGGGTCTGTCAGGATGGCATCCTGTTATGAATCAGGGCACGCCTGTTTCCTCTAAGGCAAATGTCTGCTTTCAGTCCTGCTGTCAGCTCTGTAGGTGTCCTATGCATGAGCCCAGCTCATCATCCAGGCCAGGTGATAGTCAAAAACCAGTGAAAGGGGTGTGGGAGAGCTTCCGTGCCCCTTTGTGTCCCCTGAATCCTTCTGGACTCAGTCCAAACCCAGCTTGTGAGACCTTTAGCCCTGCTCTCAGGACCCTTCTGAACCCCTCCAGACCCAGCCCAAGCCTAGGCCTGGCAAGTATGAGGGAGAGCTTCTGTGCTCCCCTTTGCCTGCTGGACCCCTCCAAACCCAGCCGAGGCCCACTTGTGAGTGAGTCCTTCTGTCTTGCTCTCTTGAACCCTCGGGCCCAACCTAGACCTAGTATACAGGCCTGATGTGAAACTCTGCAGCTGAAGTTTCTGCAGAGAAAATAGGGGCCAGAACCACCCAGCCATTGTAGGAGCAGAACGGCTTGCGAGTGGGGCACCACAGGTTCACTTCCACAGGCTGCAGCAGGAAGAAGCACAGCAGCCAGACCCAAGTCAGGCACAACTGATGAATTCAAACTTCGTACATCTGCACCTGGTAAGCTGAGACACTTTGCTACACCCAGGTCTATAAAAGCACCCTGCCTCTTTCTCTCTTGACTGAAAGGGAGACAAAAGCTAACCAGAGTGAACTAGTCTTCCTAGAAAACACCAGGTACATCAAGAGGAGGCAATCAAACAGAACTTAAGGGAAATAACTGAAATACAAATTCCTAATTTAATATCTGCTTAGCTATATAGATATAATGATTTCTCTTACTTTCTAAAATACAAAGCTACTTGTTACAAAAGTTTGTCAGCTACTAAAGAACCAGTGAAAGGAGGAGCTAAGCCTGGGGAGTGACACCATACTGGGGACCACCTGTGAATGACATGTCTGCCTTGTCCCATGCCTGGCCTACCAGATCCCCACAACAGTGGACCTCTTGTTCCTCTTCTTTCTCTGATTACAGAATCCCCATTTCTAAATCCCTGAGCCCAAATCATGCCTTTATATGCCATGTCCCATTTCATCCTTTCCAAGTGGTGTTGGAAAGAGGGAACAAAAGTATGACAGTGCCCACTTATACAAGACAGTTAAAGACCAAGACCCTCAGGGCTGCCTGAAACCACAGGTACTACTGCATGCAGGCTGTTTATCCTTTACATATACCTATGATAAGGCAAACAATGACTAATGATAAAATGGAATGACTATTAATGGTATACTGCAATCAAAGTTAGAAGACACGATGTCGTTGAAAACTAAAGGAAGTGCTGTTATCATACAAACAAACCTGAGGTATTCACAAGTGAATGGCTGCAATGTGAGGCCATAATAATTTTTTTTTGGCTGAACTGGGGATTGAACTCAGACTCTTGCACTTGCCAAGGAAGGTCTTATTCCACTGAGCCCTCTCCCTGGCCCAATGAGACCATAATATTAAGTGAACCACAAGGTTAAATGATGAATGGCTTCTGTTATATGATAAATGGGAGAAATGGGGAGCACGATGGAAGATAACAAAATCTTTTTTCATTCCTATGAATGGGAAAGCAAGCAAACGAGGGATGGGGAGAGAGGAGGGAGGGGGAGAGAAGGGGAAGGGGATGGGGAAGAGAGAACTGAAGGGAAAAACAATGAAAATATAGCTTTGAAAAAGAGAAGGGGTGAAAAGTTGGAAGGAACAGGGAAAGAGAGGAAGAGTAGAGGGTAAAGAAAGGTTAGGGTTCAGGTTAGGATTAGAGTTAGGGTTAAGGTTAGGGTTAGGGTTAGGGTCATAAAACATTTGGCAGGCCAGTGCCAAAAAACAAGAAGTTAGGTCAGATAGGCAGCAGCTCCTCATCCCTAATAAACTGAAGAGTTAGGGTCTTGAAGGAAACTCAGACACCGAAAGACAGCTACACATGGAAGACAGTTCTGAGAAGTATTAATTTCCTCAGGGTTTTTAATACTAGAAATAAATCTACCTCCATAAGCAATTTCAAAGCAACAATGCTGAAATTAAACTTTTTAAATATATATATATATATATATATATATATATATATATATATATATATATATATAAATAAGAGAGAGAGAGAGAGAGAGAGAGAGAGAGAGAGAGAGAGAGAGAGAGAGAGAGAGAGAGAGAGAGAATGCAGAAGCAAGAGTCAATGCCAGATTAGGAAAACGGTAGAAACTATGAACACCCACCATAAGAAAGAAATAGAATACATGAAACCAATTCAAAGAAATATCCAGGAGGGTTAAAAATTCCACTGAAAGTGTACAAAGAAAAATGAGCCAGTTTGAGGACAGCATATCACATATAGAAGACAGCATGGTTCTTAGTGGCCATGAAAAGAAAGATTTCATCAAAATAGCAAGGAACTTTACCCCTTGCCCTCTTCATTGTTTAATCCTTAAATTCTCACTTTCCTTTTAATTGTGTTATACCTTTCTCTTTTTATTTCTTCTTTTGAGTTTTTACACTAGGAAGACTACGATATTTACAAATGAAGGATCATTTTGTATCTGTATACACAAAATAGTTAGGATAGATCTATAGCTACTTTCTCTTAATTCAATGAGAAGAAAGAATTGTACTAATAGCATTGGGACAGGATATCATGTCTGCATCTTGTACTAGCAATAACCACTATGAAGACAATAGTATGCAAGATATTAATTATTGAAACTGTCCTACTAATCAGTTTTGAAACTGTCTCATTGCTATTTGTTTCTCGATAAATAAACATAAATAAATAAAAGAAAAAATAGCAAGGAACTACAGAAGTATCAATCAAACAACTGCTATATGATGCAAAGTAGAGTAACATAAGATGAACCAGAGTCAATGAAGAAGCAGATCACATGAATGATGTAAAAACTTGTACCCAAAAGTAATGGCAGCAAACATTCTAACCATGGAAAAAAGAATTTGAAACACAGATATCATATAGAACATCAATTAAGCATGATTCAAAAAACCACAAGGCATATATAAGAAAGAAGTCAGAAATGCAACCCAAGAACAGAACGTTAAAAGCTGTTACAGAAAAGAAACAGATCACCTCTAAAGAATAGCTCATCAAAGCCACAACTTCTTCATAAAAAAGCCTCAAGTTGAGGGCATGTGGGGGTGACGTATTTCTACTCTAAAAGTAAACAGCCTCCAGCCCAGATGCATGTGCTCCACAAAACTATTCTTCAAAACCGATGAGCTAAACAGATACTTTCATGGACAGAATACATAAAGAAATTCACAATTATCAAGCCAGCTCTCCAAATGTTCTCACACTTTAGAAAGAGATAACTTGCCCACTTTTGACAGGTGTAGACAAAGGAAGGGTTGTAGAAAGAAAAAATCAGGATGTGTGTGTATAGACAGTACAGTTGGGATAGATAACGCTGTGCTTCTACATAATTCTATGAGAGGCAAGATCTGCACTAATGGTGGTTGGACAGGATATTATGTCGGCTTTTAGTGCTATGGTCATCCACTAGGTAAATAAT
>PVKA01026727.1:8944-31482 GCA_004027165.1 Ctenomys sociabilis
TTTTTTTTTTTTTTTTTTTTTTTTTTTTTTTTTTTTTTTTGTCTTTTTGAGACAGGTCCTCA
Organism: Ctenomys sociabilis; assembly: GCA_004027165.1. Taxonomy (NCBI): domain Eukaryota; kingdom Metazoa; phylum Chordata; class Mammalia; order Rodentia; family Ctenomyidae; genus Ctenomys; species Ctenomys sociabilis. The sequence continues at coordinate 9,007 of PVKA01026727.1, forward strand.
CTATGCAGTTCAGGCTGGCCTTAAGCTCACTTTGTAGCTCAGGCTGGTCTCGAACTCACAACAATCCTCCTGCCTCAGCCTCCCGAGTGCTGGGATTACAGGCCTGCACCACCAAGCCCGGCTTACAACATCTTTTTCAACTATTCCTCATGTTGGCTTCTAGTACTATGGACAAACAAGGTAGAAAGTATTAATTATTGAATATGTAATATAATTCAGCTATAAAAAATAAGATAAGTATATAGCTACACTCTCTTCATTCACTGATTAGAGATATCTGCTATAATAATGTCTGTAAGTATAATATGTATGCACCTTGTACAACACCAAAACATTACAAAAACATTTTGGAATGTATTGATTTATCAAAATGTCCTATGAATTTGTCTTGAGACTGTCTCATTGCTATTTGTCCTTCAATAAAAATAATAATTAAAAAAAGAGATTTAAAAACAAAAAAGAGAAGACATTGGAGACAATGGAAGACAGATAAGGGGATGGCTTCCCAGGAACAGTGGTGGTGACATTTCTGTTATCAAGCTGGGTGGATCCATATATGAGCCTGTTAAGTGGGCAAGCACATTGCTGGAATTGTAATTGAATTGGATGCAAAGAATTAGGTTAGATTTATTAATAATGAAATTTTCTCTTCCTTCCATATCATTAGTTAACATCAAAGGAAGGGACACAGGCAGATATTTATGAAAAATCTGCATTCTCTCCTAGACTATATTGTATAGTCTCCCTAGTATAAGAAGTCAAAAGAAGAAATACAAATAGAAATGTACAAGAACAACAACTAAAAATAATTGAGTCAGATAGTTAGGGCAAATTGAATGGCATACCAATACAGGTATACAAGGGAGTCCCTGAGATTATGTGAAAGTATTTGTACAAAGAGAACATGCTACATGCAGTTGTCTGTTGGCAAAGAAAGGGTAGTGGATGGGAGAGCCATGCATCTGAGCATTTGTGCCAGAGACATTATCCTAGGAAAATGCTACCATTTGAGAGAAGTGAATAAAATAAGCAGAAAATAGCCCAGCTATTTTTGTCTGGACTGTATTAGTCTGTCTTCTTAGACAAATACATAAAAGAGACCATCCCTGTAAGAATAGTTAAAGCAAAACACACTAAGAAATGAAGATGGATATGTATTTGTTTATATCAGAAGAGCTAGATATATAAATTATTTCTCTAGCTATGTTTGTATGTAACATACCTGCCATATGGCCATACATGCCAACACACACATGAAAGATTTTAGAAAACTATGGGAAAATTACATAAAAGAGAGGAGAGAAGGATAAAATTGTGGAAACACAAAAATAAAACTTAGCTGCTGAAATTTTAGGGTCAAATTTAGAAGGAAAAGAGCCACGGGGTTTTTGAAGCTAAAAGGAAATTTTAGGACAAAGAAAATCAATTTGGAAGCTTTGGAAGTTTGTCTGAAAATGGGGTGAATTTCAGCAAGCAGTTTCTGGCCACAGTTTCTTAGGGCATTAGTTATGTGTGGCTTTTATAAACAGAATTTGTGTCACCCTCCCTGTAGGGACCTTCACAAAACAATGGGCTTGCTTACAGGCCAGTCTGAGGCCAACCCGCAGGAGAAGTGGCTTGGCACAGAGGAGCCCGGTTCTGCATTTTCTCTGTGCACAATCTCAAAATGTTCTAACAATGCAGGACTCAGCTTTAAGCCTCACCTCCTCATACAGTAAAGCAAGTTGTGAAATTGCACATTCATGAAAGATGTTTGATTCAAAATGGATCAAACTATTTAAATGTAGTAAAAATTGTACCTGTACAGAACATGGAAACAAATGATTATAAGGTCAGGCACACATGCAGAAGTGATTTGTGTACATGTATTAATCCATGAGATTAGTTTCTATTTTTCCATATTTATAAACTATTTAAATAATGTAGAAACCATCTAGTAATAAAATCTTTGAAATAAGCCATCAGTCAGTGTAATGTGGGCTTAAAATAGCTGAGAAACCCAGAGGTACAGGACACAGAAAATGGGTCTCTGGGCATCTGAAAAGCTGTTTGGGGAATACTGAGAACACCATGATGGAGCTATGGGAGGAAGAGGAGAGAAATAGGAAGAACAGGTGGCTTTTCTAGAAATGCTAAGTATATAATTATTGGAGAGTGTGATGTGTCTTGTGATAAAGTGAATGATGAAACGAGGGGAATATGAATAGCAAGGCTCTGCACTGTGATGCGCATGTCATGTATTCATCTGTGAACAGTACAAGTTTTGTTTGAGAGTGGGAAAATTTTCAATAATGCATAATAGGAAAATAAATTTTAAGTGAAATGGTGTACAAAAGGATTTTACAAGTATAAATTAGTATTAAACTGTTATGAAATGAATGGAATTAGGTGACCACCAAGGGAAGAAGGTGTGAATATGTTCCCATTATCTGCTACTCCTGCAGTGTGCTAAGGGGGAGAAAGTATCACCATTGATTTTGTAGAGATTCCAGACAAAATCCCGTCTTCATAAAATGCATTGTGTGGGAGCCTGCTGGCTGCTCCCCAAAAGGAAAATGAGGTTTGCATAGCAATGAAGCAACCTTCCTGGTGAAAACTAGTTCTTTTTCCCCCCATGTGGAGGTTTTCAAAACCTGTTTCTCCCTTTTTGCTGTGGCTTTCTTAACAAAGCCGGACACTGTCAGTTTAAATATTTATGGCAATACACATCAGCATTTTTTAAAATGATGCTGTAGACACGAAGAACAGAGCTCCTCCACCCTCACTCCTCACCACTGTCCTTCTCCTGGATTCAATCCGGAGGCAGCTAGTTTTGCCCTTGCTGCTGTCTTCTCTATTATTTGTCCAGAAGAGTCTCTATCAGTCTGTGGCTCTATCTTAGCTCTTAAGGCATAAACAGGCTCTATGTAACCCTGGTCCAGTGTAATGGAAGCAGGAAGGTGCCCGTCCATCCCTGATGCCTTCCCCTCAGTCTGCCACTGCAGCCTCTGCCCCCTCTCTGTTACCTCAGTACCTTCTGCTGTGTCACAGAGTCCTGTCCATCAATTCACCATTCTGCACTTACTCTGTTAGTCACCAGACTCCCGAGTGCACCATGACTTCATTTGCTGTTTGAAGCAACCTTTTTCCTTGACATCAGTAATATTTCATCTTGTTCTAAATATAATGTAAGTCATCCAAGCAGCTCTTTGCAGATCTCGTGATAACCGCGTCCCCTATCCTAGTGTCACAGGCAGACACTGGTTTCATTTCTGGCCCCTTGGTGCTTCTCTTCCTCACTGTATCACCCCCACACTACTCAACTTATTCTCCCATGGAGCCCTCCATGTCCTGAATGAGTCTGCCATGGCTTACTCTCTTGTTCCTTAGAACTCACTGAAACAAAATGTGTTATCGGGGCCAGAGAGATGGCTCAGTGGAATAAACGCTTCCCTGGTAAGTGCAAGGGCCTGAGTTCAATTCCTGGTTCTGAAAAAAAAAAAATGTGTTATCACTCAGATAGGCAACATGTATTTAATCAGCACCTGAATCAAACAGCATTTCAGGACATACCAGGAGCAAATTAGGTGATCCACCACTCATTACAGTATTGTGTTTGTGTGTGTAGGAGAATCACTGAATATGATGCAGCATTTCAGGTTGCATTAAAATGAAAGACAAGAAGCAAATACTTTTTAGTATGAGTAGATCCTAAATACTATGTGGGAAAGACTAACAAAATGGATTTTTTAAAAAATGATTTATGTATTTATTTGCTACAGGGCCTCCCTACATGGCTCAGACTCACAGCGATCCTCTTGTCTCAGCCTCCAGCATGGGGATTACCAGTGTGTGTCACCACGCCAGGTTTCCATGGCTAGTTTGGCACAGGGTCAGCATAGCACGTAGTATCGGGGATTGAACTTGGGTCCTTGCACTTTCCAGGCAGGTGCTTAGATCACCAAGCTATCTCCCTGGCCCCAAGAAAATGTATGTTTTTGTATGAAATCGAAACCTATTTGGATTTCCCACATTTATACACATGAAATCTAGCAATACTACTTATGCATGTTTAGCCAACAGTAATAGAAATATATATGACAGGTAACTAAAACTCTTGTCAGAAAGTGGCAGATGCTGAAAAGGGGCTGCAGAAGGAAAAGTTGGAGCTAGCAAGGCATGCTGGGAGTGCCAGGAGAAATGCAATTTTAAAAGCGTGGTTAATGTAGGCTTTATGAGAAGATAAAACATTGACAAGGTCAGGAAGAAGTGAGTGTCAGTCTGCAGCTCTGTGGAGGAACTGGCTCCCGAGAGAGCGCAGCACACACAGGGCACAGAGGGCCTGCCGCACCCAGTGTTCAAGAGTGAGCACAGTGACGAGGGCAACCACCCCCAAGCCTGTGCAGAGCACAGTGGCTGGAAGCCAGGTGAGCGCAGACCGCAGATTTAATTCCCAGGAGAGTGGCAGGGTGAGCCTCAGACAGAGGTGGCAGAGGAGAGTCCCTGTCGGAGTACATCTATCATGGCTGCGGGGTGGTATATACTAATTCTGAGCAGCGCAATAACCCTTACGCCGACGTTCATTGTATTGCCCTTTGTAGTGAGTTTTTTCCTTCATCCAACAGAAATATCTAGAAGGATTTTTTTTTTCTTCCTCAGGATTTCTTAATGGCAGGTCTGGGTTGGCTTGAGGATCTGGTAATCAAACCACAGCATCCTGAGCCTGACTGCTTTAGGCACTTAAACAACTGAGCTAATGGGCAGGCACCCCCCCCAAAGAGATATCTAGTGTCTGTTAAATCTAATTTTTCTGTAGTTTCAAGGCTTGATGCAGTAGCTTATTTTAGACAGTTTTTGTTTTAAATTTTTAAAAAGTATTATTTATTTATTAATTATCTGGTATGGGGTCTCACTACGCAGCTCAGATTTGTGGTGATCCTCCTGTCTCAGCCTCCCCAGCACTGGGAATACAGGCATGTGCCATTTCAGCAGCCAGCTCATCATGTGATACTGAACTCTGGTCCATGAGATACTGGAGATTGAACTCGGTTCCTTGTGCTTGTCAGGCAGGCGCTTAGACTACCGAGCTATCTCCCCGGCCCTGTTCCAGACTTCCAGCTCCTTCTCTCACAGCCATAGCTACAACTCACTCAGTTTCTGTTTTCAAACAACACACAGATGTCTGCGTCTGCCATTTCATCCTCCCATTTCCTTTGGTTCTGGGGCTTTCTAATATTTTATTCATCACTTATCATCTGACTGGGGCTCTGGAAAGCTGTACATTTTCACTTTTTTTTTCAATTTAACGAGCTAAGTGCTTTTAGAAATATTTAAATTTTCACTTAGAATGAATCTAGAAGTCCAATAATGATACATTAAATCATGGGCAGAATAGTCATTTTTGTAGAATATCTGGATTGCAGGCTCTGCTATGCCTTATAACCCAGCTCTCCTTCTTGAACAGACTGGATGGCTCTGCTACGGGTGGATTCTGCTTCCACTCTGGGTTGGAGAAGTGGCAGATTCTGGCCCCCGACAGGTTTTCTCTTGGGACCACCAGAGGTTTCCACTTACTGTCTTCACTGTGCAGACTGCCTCATAAAACATCGATGATGCGCTTTCTTCTCTATCTGAAACAGTGCTACACCTGGTGATTAGACTAGAGCCCCACCTTCTCAGTGCCATTTGGTGCAGAGCTGGGGCCTCTGAGGTCTCACAGTGGCTGAAGGCTCCCAGGTAGGAGCCAAGTGCTGCTACACATTTTCTAGGCAAACACAATTGTGGCTTCTTGTCAGGCATCAGGCACCATCTGCTAGCTGCTCCTCCGTTTTGCTCCTGGGAAGGAGGTCTTGCAGTCATTCATCTGGAGAGAGCCTCGGGTGCCAACTTCTCTAAGGAGGAAGTCACAGCAGCAGATTTGGATCCATTTCCTCTCTGGTGCTGATTGTCAGAACCTTTCTGACTCAGACCCTCTACATGTTGGGAAAATGACTCACAACTTAGCGCACCATACTCATTCACCCCTCCAAGGAGGGTTTGGAAGTGCCTCGTTGTGGATGACTTAATGCTGAATCAGGAAAAAAAAAAATAATAATGACTCATGCACATAATTGGTTGTTAGAAGACTAGAGTGCTGTGTGTTCTTGAGCCTCCCACTTAACTTCTCTGAGGCTCCAGGCCCTTTCAGATAGTGGTAAACCATCGCCACTATGCTAAACCTCTGCACAGCTGTGGTAGTAAATGGAAATGAAGCAAGGACTTTCAGACTGCCTTGTCTTCATATGGATTCTTTTTTCAATGTGGGGACCAGAGTAAGGCACTATGGGTAAACTCCCATTGTGCTTGTTTATATATGTAAAACTGAGGCTCCAACCTAAAGAAGTGCTTAGGAGATTGTGATAAAGTAATTTCTTTGTTCTGGTTTGGGTACATTCAGGGCAGTATGGTCATCATACTGGTCACAAAATGTTAGTATGCATATCTGGAAAAGTGGCACTGTCTGGCTATGACCTTGGCAAACATAAACCGAGGATGAGGCCCTTTATAGCATACAGGAGGGTGGTATAAGCATCATCTTTGAATTCTGAGAGACCCTGGCTTGAATCTAAACTTTGTTTCTTCCTACTTGCATAATCTTGCTATGCTACTATTTTTCTCATACATAAACACGAACAGTAATGTAAACCACTTGGAGTTGCATGAAAGATTAACTGAAATAAACTCGGTGAGTGCCCTGGTATAACCACGAGCAGCAGCATCACAGCAATACTATCATTTAGGAAGTTACAGTATCAAGTTACTAAGGAGTATCCTCCACACCCCAGGCATTTTGTCGCATGCTTACACAGGTTCACTTCTTTTTCACAATGAATCTGGGTGCTAGGAATTGCTGTGGTTATTAGTTTTGCACAGGAGAAACTGAGACACACAGCGATGTAATGAATCCATTAGGATCATACAGTGAATTAGTGGAGCTATAACTAAGCATTTTGGCAAGGACAAAAAAATGATGCTTCATCTTTCTCAAGATTTATTTAATAAACTAAGAAATGAAATAAATGTGAAAAATCCTGGTAGACAGCAAAGTGCTGATTTCAGAAGCTTGTTTATTTGGGCTGTGATTAATGATTTATAATGTTTCATAGCTGGAGAAATGAAGATAAACTCTCCGCCTTCAGCCAAGAAGCTTTGAATGTCAAGAAGCTTTGAATGTTCGCAGGGCCTCAGTTTACCCTACTAACCAATGAACTCATTCTTCATCTTGAAGATGCTGGCATCAAGCCTGCAACATGGCAAACACCCACTGAACACCTGCTGTTTCTCCTCCATGTGGCAGGGTACCTCAGGCAGATAGCTAAATTCCCAGATGTCCCATTTGGAGCATATGCCATTTCAGAATAATATCAGATAATGATGGAGTCTGTTGTCCTATAAATTAATTTAATACTCTGCCTCTGGAGAGCAGATGACTGCTTTCTAAACACAATATTTTTGCTCCACTTATGATGGCTTGTAGGGAACTGGGCGACAAAGAAGCACTAGGAAGCACATGATATCCAGGTGGCTGAGCTGAGCTCAGTACTAGTGGGGTCTCCTCCCTCCAGTCCAGACAGATACAGTGGACCTTGAAACAATGGTTCCAGTGCAAAGCACTTATAGGACTGGGTGGGAATATGAGCCTGTGGTCCACAGAGCAGGGCAGGGCTCAGTGAGAGGCACAGTTGTGCTGAGGGACCTGTACCCTCAAGCATGGACAGAGGCAAAAGAGTTACAGAACAAGTATTATTATGGTGAGTCTTTAAAACATTGCACTCAACCAAAAACAGCTTTTGTGAAGGAAGGTCATGAAGAACAGTGCCCTTCCTTAACTCTGAACTCTCAACACACTTTCCGGTGCTGGGGAGATAGCTCAGTAGGATAAGTGCCTGCCTGGCAAGTGTCAGGTTCCTGAGTTCAATCCCCAGTACCAAAAAAAAAAAAAAAAGAATAAGTCAACACACTTTCTTTCTGCATCCTTTCCTCTACCTCCTCTTTCCTTCTTTCCATTTCTTTCTTCATTCACCATGAAGATTCCCACATTCCTGTGTGATTTCTGTCAGAGCTTTATTTTTGACCCCAAAGAGATTTTCTGCCTCAGAAATTCTTCAAGCAGAGATTAATGTAAATTGTCATTTATACCTGACTTTCAGGGGCACAATTGTTTCTAAATAATGTCATTATTTTACTCTCTATCTTTCCATGAGTAAAGAAAGCAGAATTTCAGATAGCCATTTCTGCTAGGATAGGACATTAGTATTATTTTTTTGTTGTTTTCTTTAATAAGCATTTGTTCACTTGACATTCATTTGTAAAGCATTTAGTAAACACTTTGTTCCTGGCTCTGTAAAACACCCAAAAGTCTGAAATTTTGCAAAGAATAAGCTCACCTAGCACTCAGACATTTGTAGAGTGTTCAAAGAAAATGATTCCCATGAATTCAATTGGAGACTGTGGAACAATCACACAGTCAAGTGTGGGAAAGGTTTGAGGCTTCCTGGAGACTGCAGGGGCCCATGATATTTGTGGTACAGGTCCCGTGGAGGGTAGCACTGGGCAAAGGCAGGGAGGGCCAGTGCCATTCCACCTGGCCCCCCTCACTCAGTGAGAAAGGACATGGGAAAGGAAGTGGTAACTAAACTCTATGTACTTTGTCTGTTAAATAAGTTTTTATAACTAATTGGGAGGGTAATGGGCAGAGGAAAAGGACAGCAGAGGAATATCAACATTTCTGCAGAGCTGCCCAAGATACACACTCTGCCCTCCCTGGGATTCCGATTCTGACCCCTACAGCAGCATTGTCCCAGCAGCTTGCACACTGGGATTTGCCATGCTGAAGAAGAATGAGTAGCAGAAGTCTAAGGATGCATGTAGGAATGGCTGAAAAACTGCGGACAAAGGGGAAACACTGGTGGGCTTGTAACTAAGGTGGCAGGAAGTTTGGAAGGCCTTGGAGGATTTGTGCAGGGTGGGGGCTGAGGCAGGCGTCCTGCCGAAGGGCTGCCACAGCCTGCAGTGCAATGAAATTGGTGTCCAAGGACGCAAGGTGCGCCTGCTGCCCTTAACTTTTAGAGCCACCTTGGAGATTTTTTTTTTTTTTTTTTTTTTTTTTTTTGTCTTTTTGAGACAGGGTCTCACTATGCAGTTCAGGCTGGCCTTAAGCTCATTTTGTAGCTCAGGCTGGTCTCGAACTCACAACAATCCTCCTGCCTGAGCCTCCCGAGTGCTGGGATTACAGGCATGTGCCACCACGCCTGGCTCCCACCTTGGAGATTTGAGCCGGAATGCGCAGGTTTCCCAGGGGAGACTGGCACACTGAGGGCACCTGAAGCTGCCCTGGGAATTATGCCTTGGGTTAGACCAGGTGTTAGGCAGCTTGTTGCATGGGACTTCGGTACACGAAGCCATCAAATGTGAGTGTGAATCCGTGAGTTGTTTTTCATTCAGAAAGTCTTCCCTCCAGTTCTGCTGGCTGCTGCTTGTTTGTTGCTGACGCTGCAGAGCTAAGCTGTATGCAGTGTTGTCACCTTAACAAACAGGCATTGAATGATAAATTCATAACAGCATCCCAGTACCAGGGAGGGAGCTTTTTTTTTTTTTTTCATATAATAAAATGCATCCTTTCCTGTGATCTATATAAATCCTGGCTTTTGTTCCCAGTGAAAAATAAGTTGAAGTATTTTCATTTCTAAATGCTAATTAAAATTGCCAAGAAGAAAACAAGTCATTCTTTCTCCCGCTGAGGCTTCTCCTGCTTACACAGAATGTGGCTCCAGTTTGCCTTTCCAAGCTACATGATTAAACAATCAGTCTCCCCTGTTCTTTCTGAGGGTTGGTGAGATAGCTCATTTGGCAAGCAAAGGGACCAGGGTTAAATACCCAGATCCACATGCTCTGCTAGCCCCACCTCTGGAGCATGCTGAGCCAGGGACCAGCCTGGGCGTGGGGGTACACACCTGTAATCTCACTGCTGGGGAGGCTGAAAACAGGAGGATCATTGAGTCTGAACTGTGTAGTGAGAACCTGTACCAAATACATGAAATGAAAAAAAAAAATCTTCTTTCTTACATCCTGTTTTCAGACTTTCTAAGAGTCCTGGATCCCTTGAGGCAGCCCTGAACTCCTGAAGATTTATAGGAAGCTGTCCACAGATACTCTGTGCAGTTTAAGTAATTTCCAGCTTGTGGTCCCCATCTTCTGTACAAAAGATCTGTCTCCATATTTCTTATCATCTGTTTTCTGTTTTACTGTTTATTTATATTTTGGGTTGGATATCAAGAGGGGAGAGAGGGAAAGAGAAAGGGAATAAAACAAAATCTATTCTGTACATGTACCGATTTCCAGGGACAATGTAATGAATATGTACTGCAAGCATGTCCTAAGGAAAAAAAAATATTTAAAAAGATAATGCCCATTATATTCTGCATGTGCATGTGAGAGTTAATCACTTCCAACCTACTTTTTTTTCTCCTTAGGATAAGTACCAGACTGTGCTACAGTACAGGACTTGTTTGGTTAGGAGACCATTATATTTGAGGCTAGGAAAATAAGATAAAAACATGGTGCTAGACAACAGGAATTAAGTCGACAAATTGTAGACTGACAATTCAGTGAAACACAGATGCTCCTTTTTCTGACATGTTATAAACAAGTACAGGATCAATAGAATAAGTGATTGAGCAACTATCAGGTATTAAAGTATCCATTTTCACAATAATACCTTGTGAAATAGCACAATTCTGGATTGCAAAGCTGTGTGCTACATTGAGAATAAAGACCATGAGATTTCCAGTCTGGCTCTGATGAGACACTGTATGATCTGTCCCTGCTGACCACCTCACCGTTTCTTCTCCTATTTCTTTCTAGAAAACTGTGCTTCTTACCTTCTTTATTTCTGGCACACAGCAGTTTGCCTCAGCATATCTCTGCACATGGCACCCAAGGAACATGGTTCCCTTGTACTGTTACATTATTAGGAGGTGTTGTAAGACAAAGCAATTGTTTCAGGTTTTTTGAGACAGGATCTTGCTAGGTAGCTAAGGGTAGGTTTGAACTCACTAATCAGCCCAAACTGGCCTTGAACTCACAGTAACCCTCTTGTCCCCGCTTCCTGAGTGCTGGGATTACAGGTGTGAGCCATGAAGTCCAGCTAATAATAGAATGTTAAGCAGCACAACAGGACAAAATCATGAAGCAAAATCATAAAACACCCTCGATAAGAATGAAAATATGCTGCTCATTGCTTAAATTATATTTAAAAAAGACACAAATGTGAGGCATATGGATTCCTTACTCTGGGTAAAGAGTATGTATCACTCACAGGATTGGACAGTGGTGGTGTTGGCAATGCTTGCAAGGTTCCAGTAAATGCTTATTGAATTTTGTTAAGGCCCCTGGGAAGAAGGATGAAATGGATTTGGTGTTGAGAAAAGTTGCCTAAATCAGTCACAGACCTCCTCCCCTCTGCTGCGGTGGGAAGCACTATGGGTCACACATCAGACTGCACGAAGACATAAAGGTTGAACAGGCCAACCCAACAACCTGTAACACACATTGTTGGTGGACACTCTGAACTTCGCCTTAAGAATAAATGCAATGAACAACATAAATTAAGTACTCACTCATCAGTCCTCCATTGCCCAGTGCATGGATGCTCCTCTGCAAGAGGGGTGAGCTTTTGTAATAAAAGAATAAGCATTGTGAAGGATAAAAATAAGGAGCAATAAGATATACGCTGAGCACATCAGGGCCAGCCACCATTTGTGGCAAGAGCTATGAGCTAGAGCTCTATGTCATCCTGTTATACATGTCTGTTGCTGAAATAAGCAGGGCGTCTACAGGATCATCTGCTGGAATGAAACACAGCATTACGATATAACTCTGTAAGTCATTCTAAATGAGCACGGTTAACCTGCTCAAGCTACTAACTGCTCTTTCTGCATCATTCTGATGTTTTGTCTATGCACAGACATAAGAATGTATGAAAACTCCAATCTGAGCACCTTGCAGAGTAAGTAAGTGGAGAAAGGATTCTCATCCCAGTTCAGCTCACATTTCCTTGGGCATCTTCTGCAAGTTGTCTAACTTCTCCAGGCCTGAGTTTTTGTATCTATGAAATGAGTGTGGTACTGATGGCAAGGTTATGAGTGAGGCAGAGCAAATGCAGCCTGTGAAAGTGTAGTGAAGGCAAGACCATGTGATTCCAGTTTTGAAATTGTTCTGTGCTTATGTGAGGCTCCCATTATGAGAAATGCACTCCCTTGGTCTTCAGAGAACACATGCATCATTGGGAAAAGGACTGTAGAGATAAGTCTGCAGTTCTGGTGCAGCAGGATGAGCGTAACAGTGAACTTGGGTGTGAACACTAACCCCCACCCCCAGTGTGTCAGTGGAGGACATGATCCGGGGTGATAACTTGGTGTCTTCATAAGTAGAGAAAGCACAGTAGAAATGATATTCCATATTTAGGAACTGTTGTGAAAACATTCGAAAGGAAATACATGTTACCTAGCACAGCAAAATGAAAAGAATTTATGAGACCCAGAGCTCAGAAAAAGGCTTACAAGCCTGGCAGACTTGGCTTGGAAAATAATACACACAAATAAAGCAGCTTGAATCTTAGCCTATAGGAGAGAGATAACTAATGAAGTTACTGATGTAGAAAGCAGTCAGATCAAGCTTGCATTTCAGGAAATCCCCTTGGAGGCTGTTCACTAAATGACTCAAAGGGGCAAGACCAGAGGCAGCAACAGCATTACAATAGCTGGGGGGAAAGAAGAGGTGCTGAATTAAACAGCAGCAATGGTATCCAAGACCCTGAAGACCTTTAGGGGTAAATGAATGTTTTTGGTATCTAATTACAGAGAAATCTCATGCCACCAGCCCTACTATGAAAAGTATGGGGGGGTTCTAGTGGAAGATAGTGGCCCAGGGGAAGTGTGTATTCTGAAGCCCTTGAAAGTTGAGAGACATAGGGGCTGAAGAGAAAGCCCAGTAGAATAAGAACTTGCCTTGCAATTGCAAGGGCCTGAGTTCAATCCTTGGTTCTGCCAAAAAAAAAAAAAAAAAAAAAAAAAAAAAAAAAAAAAAAAAAAAAGAGTTGAGAGACAAAGGTAAATGGTAACCTAAACCATAAGATCACAGATGGGGAAAGGTCAGAATTAAAAAAGCAGTGAGAAATTGCACAGTCCTTTGAAACTTGAAAACATAAAATAAATGGCTCCTGTTAAGAAGGCAAAGGAAGAGCAATGAATTAGGTTGCATGTCATCCAGAAAGAAGAGTCTCATCATAGATAGTCAAGGAGTATGCACAAAGAGGGAGCAGTCAAATATTATCTGAAATCCTGCAAGCAGACAAGGAGTAGAGGCCATATGTTAGATTTGGGGCATCAAAAAGCCCTGTTTCCTTTTTCTCAGTGGAGTCAGTTAGGAGGTAGAGCACAGAAACCATGTGCATTGTGGGTAGGCACAGTCACTGAGAAGATCGGAGGTCAAGAATACTGTACACTTAAGAAGTTCAGATATGCGAAAAAAGTACATGAACGAGAATGAAAAAGAATGGGGGTTAAGATGGTCTGGGATAAATTGAACTTGGACTTCTTTTTGAGAGGAAAAAGGGCAATCACTGATGCAGATGCTAAGTCAATTACCTAGCAGAGGTATCAAGAGTGAGGAGGGAGGCTTGATGAAGCTAACATGATCAGTCAGCAGATGAACTAGGGTGCAGATAAGAAGTGTATTTGAGATATGGAGAAGAACACATGGAATGGACCAAAATAAAAATAAAATAAGAGGATTAGGTGGTGGCAATGGCTCTAACATCACAAATCTCTTAAGTCTCTAGAACGGGTTGAATTCTTAGAACAATCATACTATCTGCCTCCCTTGTCAGCTGTGCTCCTCTGCAAGTGTCACAAAGGAGGAGGAACAAAAGACTGACTTACTTGGTCCACAGGATGTTAATAAGCTTTTAGGTCACACAGGAGAGGTTTTGTTCATGGAGATAGAGTGGGTATTAAATCTTTTTTTTTTTTTTTTTTTTTGAGACTGAGTCCAAAGTAAAAATTAAATCAATAAAGGCATGAAATTAAATTTCTCCAATAAGGATGACCAATCTTTATGACCTTACTATCTTAATCCCATGCTGGAACTGCTGCCGAATGATATCAACCTAAGAACTTCTCAACCCTCGAAGGTGACTGAACAGAAGCATGAAGAAAAGAAATGGGCTTCTTAATCACTCTTCAGTATGCAATCAATATCTGTCCTTGAAGATGCCGTGGGCCCATTTTGTGATAAGTATTATTGATAAATATATGTGTACCTGGATTATAGATGATTAGGCACTTGGTAAAGGTTGCATTAAGAAAACACTTGGTGATGCGTGGGAATGCATTTATGCATGCACTTGTCTTTTGGCCTTCAGTGACGCCATGCTTCAAGCAGGCCACCCGAAAATGTTTTACAGGAAGTTGCGTCTGTCTCTATAAGGAAAAACAAAGCTTCTTCCTAATTTTATGATGGTTATATTGTTTGTGCATTGCTTCTTTGAAAAATTTGAGAGTGGGAAGATAGGTATTTAATCTATGTCTTTGGAGAAAAACAGCTCTACAGTGATTGCCTACGGAGCATGATCCAAACAAAGAATGAAATGATCATAGGAAAGCCACATTTCAGATCTGAAAACAAGAAAACAGCAAGTTGATAATGCCCTGCCCGCCCATTCCCACAGTCATACTCACTGATTCACTCAGCAGCAGAGCTTTCAGAGGTGGGGAAATGCACAGGCCTTCTCAGCTGTTCTCTTTAATAAAGGCATTTTCAGAAGACAAAGCCACACTGCAGAAGATGGAAGCTATGCACAGAAATAAATTTATGCCCATCAGCCTCAACTTAATGTGGAGAAAAATGAACTTAGATATATCAATGAATGTATTTTGTGTTAATCATCAGCTAATGAAAGCTTAAAAAATATTGGACTAAAGTCTACCTTCCCTAGGACGGATGTGGAGCAGATGGGAAGAAATGGAATTCCTGTTCTATTCACCTTCAGTAACACCTCTGTTGTATGCTGAACGCACTTCATGGTCCAGCATACTCATTACAAAATCTGCAGATACACCCAACATTGTGGTGCGAGCCTGTATCAGTTCTCTGGGAGGCTGAGGAAGGAGGACCAGCCTTGGCAATTTAGCAAATTCACAAGGTGCTGTCACAGATACAATAATAAAAAGCAAAAACAAACAGGTTTGGCTATAATCTCAGCACTTGGGAGGCTGGGGCAGGAGGATCCCAGTGAGTTTAAGGCAGCTTGGGTGACAGTGAGTTCAAGACCAGCCTGAAGGACATAGCAAGACCCTTTTTCAAAAAACAAGAAGGGATAAAAAAAAATTAAGATTAAAAATAAAAAGTAAAAAGGGCTATAAGATACAGCTCAGTGCAAAGGACTATAGATACAATGTACAGTGCAAAAAAAATTAAACTAAAAACAAAATTTATCCACTTTTTGAAAATGTATTTAGTACAGGGCCTACAGCATCTCACTACGTAGATCAGACTTCTAGTGCTTGTCCTGTTTTCAGTCTCCCAAGCGCTGCGATTACAGGTGTGTGCCACCATGCTCAGACTCAGCTGCAGTCTCAGCCCACCCAAGGTGGGTCTTGAATGGCACATCGGAGAATCGAACCTTCATCGCTGAGTCTGCCTAGGCAGGTGCTTTAATCCACTGAGCTATCTGGCTTGCCATAATAAAATTTATTTAAAATTAAAAAATATATATTTAAAACAAAAAACAAAGCTGCGAATAGATTGTTCCTAAATAATCAGTATACTCTAGGTTGGAAGGTATTTCTGTTTCTGATATGGTCTCCCAGAATTAATCACTATAAAGCTGTTCTTTGTGGTGGTTCTCTCATATTGGAATAGCTTGGTCCTGGTGCATGCTATCTGCTGAGGATGCTTGGAACACTTACACATAGCTAGAAGGCCTAGGAGCTTGCATTTCAATGATGAGCCAGGCCACCGCTGGGGCAGCAAGCAGGAAGGCCACCTGCTCCTTGCCTTTGTTATTTCTGTTGCAGGGTCTTTGTGTGGTAGAGGAATATACTCCTGAAATAGAGATACACTGACCACGTGATAAAAGCCTTAGAGGGATGTACTGATTGAGCAGGAACTCCCATGAGAAAAGCACTGTACTGGAGTCAGGAAATCAGCCTATGCAAATCATGTGAGCATCTGGTCCTCAGAGGCCTTCTCTGCACCTGAACATGGTACCTGGCCAGGCTAGGAGGGGCCGAGGAGCTGCAAGCAAAACCCTAACTCCTCCACTGAACTTCCTATTTCAGTGGTTCTCATTGAGATTGTATTCCATGGGCAACTTACAAGGCTAAAATAAAGGACTCTAGCTAAAATATATTTCCTAAGTTTCTTTCTATTCTAAAATCCTAGAAACTGTAAGAATGACCAATAGGTATATCTTGAGTCAAATAGTTTAGGCACTACAGTATTTTAACAGGATATATGTTATTTTTATTTTAATAATTGCTTCATGTCAACCATGAGATAAGGCATTTAGTCTGATTCTGTAGATAGATGTATTAAATTCTATGAAAACCTGAAACACAGAAGCAAGGTTTTATGGCTACAGGCATAGTGAGAGAAGGCCCTACATTTCTCCCAATTCTCGAGGATTAAATGAAGGTGGCATGAGCCTGAGCCATGCCCCTTGGGTGGGATTCAAGCTTAGATGTCAAGTTGACACAGAGTGAGAAAAGGGGCCAGGGATGTAGCTCAGAGGCACAGTGCCTGCCTGTCAAGTGCAACATTCTGAGTTCAATTCCTGCTACCAAAGAGAGAGAGAGAGAGAGAGAGAGAGAGAGAGAGAGAGAGAGAGAGAGAGAGAGAGAACCAATGGGATTTTACAGATTCTTCAGTTAAGATGGCTTCCCTAGGCCTACTTGCAATTCACCCCCTTGCTAAATTACAGCATCACTACACAGCCATAAAATTGTAGGCAGGGTAGCCGATCAGCAGGATCTTTGAGGATTATGACATAGTCTTCTTTCAATTTGCTGATATTTGAAGAAGCCAAGTTCAAATTCTTTAGCTTTCCATGCTGAATCTCCACAATTCTAGTATATTTTGACAAGATAACCATGCATTGTTCACTTTTTAAAATGCACAACTTTGTTACACTGGAGCTCTAGAGTGCTCCTGGGTCTAAAGGTAAGTTGTTTTCTTTCTTTCTTTGGTTGATCTGGTTTGCTCTGAAATGTATTCTAAAGAAATTAGGAAGCATAACACTAGGGAAAACATAAATGCTTAGTTATCTAAAGGCATCCTGTCCTGAAGGGATCAGAAAAAGCCTGGGTAAGATTTCAGTCCAGCTGAGGGCATCTTCAACCAGCCTGTGCCACAGGCTGGCATGACTGTTGACATCATAACCCTCATGGTCTTCCAAGCCCTGGTTGAGAAGAAAATAACCTGGTGGGAAGAGTGAAGCACTAATTGGAGGAAATAGGCAGGAACCGGAGGCAGCAATGGGAGCTGTAATGAAATGTCAGAGAAGTCACATCACACGAGGCTAGGGATGTTCACGCCACACCCACCTGCTGGCCAGGAGGAGGCTGCTCTCAAAACACATGCTGAACGCCTACCATAAATCACGGAAACAGTGGGGCGGGGATGTGAGACAATCAGCACTGCTTTCATTAGAACTGGGGCTGTGCTCCCGACACCGTCAGGACCAGAATGTAACACTCTTCCTCTTCTTTCATTTCAGATGCTGCACAACAAACATGTCATGGTGCGTGTGGGAGGCGGATGGGAAACTTTTGCTGGGTATTTGTTGAAACATGACCCTTGCCGAATGCTGCAGATCTCCCGTGTGGATGGCAAAACATCCCCCATCCAGAGCAAATCTCCAACCCTTAAGGACATGAATCCAGATAATTACTTGGTGGTCTCTGCCAATTATAAGGCTAAGAAGGAGATTAAATGAAACTATTTGGTTGCCACAAGGGACTTTGATAGGGGCCTACACCCAACTCTCCAGTGTAGTCAGGTTAGTTCACATGCTCTGAAAACCACTTTGGAAAAGGTGTAACAGACAGAAAAACGTCATTGTACTGAAATGTAGTAGCACTATTTATTTTGAATGCTTCTGTAGGAAAATACATCATTAAAATGAACTTTAAATTCAAATTTACATTAGTCAAATCATAGGCGAATTATTATTTCTCAATATATGAGCATAGTATTTAGGGCACACACAGTATTAGGAACACAATTCTAGTCACAGATGCTAAAGACAAGATTACTAGCAGCAGAAAACACTTACAGAAAAGTCAACTGAAAGTGCCTGCTGTATGTCTTTGAGTAAAAGCAGCCCAGACATTTTTATAATTGGAGGGTTTTTGGGCTATTTTTCACAAAATGATTAGTATGACAATGTGCTACTAAAAATATGCAACAGCACCACCAGTTAAGCACAGGCTAGTCACAGCTGTAACACTTTCCCGGAAAGGCCACTTCAGAAAAGTTTACATTAATTTGGAAGACTGCCTTAAGTTTAGCTCTGACCAAATATCTGGGGTAGTTTTGGAAGTTTTAGGTACACCCCTTAGAGAAGGGCTGATGACTTCCACACATTACTAAGCATAGGGCTGTGTTTAGAAAGACTGAGTGTAATTCCACCCATGAGCTGACATTTATATTTTGATGAGTGAACTGTACAGTCAAATGGTCACTGACCTCATGTTATTTTAAAGCATTTTCATATTAAAATATATCTTTAGTTAATCCTACTTTGCTATGCTGTCTAGTAAATTTGCTGTAGCTAATGCTGTTACAGGCTTGTGTATACCCTCGTATACCTGGGATGGGGCAAACAGCAAAGGATTGTCCTCAGTGATGCAAGAATTAAAAAGATAAATTTAAAACATGTTATCTGTCTCTATATTAATTCTTCAACGTGAAACAAAGTAAAGCTTCAAATCTCCAACTACCCTGAGAGTTATAAGGAAAACTAAATATGGCTTCCTAGACCCTCTTCCTATTGTGAAGATGAGTGTGCTTGTGAATATTTATTATTTTCTTAGAATCTATCATGGGTAGTAGACCATAAGTGCTTCACTGAATAGAAGAAATACAGGTTGAGTTAACTTATCTTGTCATTTTCTTTTTTTTTTTTTCAAAAAGAAAATCGCCCTTTTCCCCTCCAAAAACTGGGAAGAATCTGTCTTATGACCAGTTTAGTACACAACTTGTTAATTGGGAAACTTTAAAGTAACAGTATGGTATAATTTGGAAGGGGTGGTAATCACTCTTGAAAACAAATGTCAAATGCAATGTAGAGAAAACAATAAAACCTAACAGTTTTACTGAAGATAAATACATTTTTGATTCAGTTACTAACCCTAGAATATTTTGAAATATGAAATTGAGTTAATCATATTGTCAAACCAATATCAACACTATTTTCTATATAGCCACTGACAGTTTTTCCATCAAAGCTGTCTCATGGTGAAATTTTTCCCATATACATACTCTTTTCCTTTAATATTGAAAGTTTATTTTAATAATTGTGTTCAAAAGCATGTGTATCTCAACAAAACAATACTGATCTCATGTATTTATTTATTTAATATATTTATTTATATTTTAGGGAAGGGTCTACAGGGTGTTGAGGGTCTCACTACTAGATCGGCCTTGTAATGATCCACCTGTTTACAGCCTCCCAAGATCTGGGATTATAGCCCCGCCCAGTCTCAATTGCTGTCTCAGCATACCCTGGGGGCAGGGCCAGCATAGCAGGCCCAGGGATCAAACCTCTGACCCCTGTGCCTGCTTGCAGGCACTTTAATCCACTGAACTATTTGGCTGACCCCTGATCTCTTTTACTGAGTGGTTTTCTGAACACTTGAAGAACCCACGTTCTAGTCTTCACCACCCAGAGGAGACTCTTGCTCACGGGCTCCTCTCTGTCTGCAACACCAGCAACACAGCATTTCTCTGGAACTTCTTTCTTCACCCCTCTTTGCCCATGTGGTGGACAATTCTTCAATATTTATTTATTTATTGATTGATTGATTGATTGTCTTTTTGAGACAGGGTCTCACTATGCAGTTCAGGCTGGCCTTAAGTTCACTTTGTAGCTCAGGCTAGGCTTGAACTTGCAACAATCCTCCTGCCTCGGCCTCCCAAGTGCTGGGATTACAGGAATGCGCCACCAGGCCCGGCTTTTTTTTTTTTTTTTGGTGGAACCAGTGATTGAACTCAGGTCCTGCGCTTGTCAGGGAAGTGCTTATTCCATTGAACCATCTCCCAGGCCCCAATTCTTTAACTTTTTAGAGGTGTAATTTTTTAGATTGAGCTCACCTAAGCAATCACCTTAACTCTATCACATTTACAAAATCACCATTGCTCTGTAAAATAACCTAATACAGGTTTCCAGCAACGGAGCATGAACATCTTCAGGGGGAGAGATTAGTAGGCCTGTATCACTTCTGCAATGGTCCTTTTTCTACTCCACTTTTTAATTCTGTATTAGTATACCTGTAGTTCATAGCAACTGCATTCCTCATGGAAAGCTGCTACATGTATATAACATATCTTACCTTATATTTTTCAGCTCCCTCCTGCTGCTTCCTCTCTTCTCCCTTGATTTCTTGGTCTCCTTTTCTTCTGCCAAAGATCTATCTCCCCATTTCCTAGTATCTACCTACTTTGCTCTATTTCTGTCATGGCTGCTCTGTGTAAGTACTGCTGAGAATTTGGTCACAGCTGACATGGGGTCCAGTCACAAAGTGGTCACTGAAAAGGGATGTGGGAAAACAAAGCACTGTCCAGAAGGAAAGGAAAACATACTGCTAGACTCCACTGTGAAGACGGGCCAGGCCTCCAGTAGGTTACTTTGCTCTTCAGTAGATATGAAATCCATGGAAGGATAATGCAGAGATAATGCAGGATAATGCAAGTGAATAAAGGGTTAAAGGAATCTGGGTCCAGAAATCGGCCTGAAGACAGCAGAGGGGAAGCAACGGATCACACTTGTCCAAGCCAGTGAACAACAGGGAGATAAGATCAGGAACACTATCAACATACTGGGCAGAACACACCTGTGCTGAGGTTACTGAGCGGTCCACCATGGTTGTATTCACTTAGCTTCTCCTCCTGAGGCTGGGTGGAATGCTATGTAGCCCCCTACAGGACAAGTGGTGAATGCATCAGCACCATGGGCCCCTAACAAATGACCTCACTTCAGGACTCTGACAGCCATGCAATTTGAGCTAGTAAGACTTTATTAGTAGGAGCTCTTAGCTGTCATGCTTAGAGATTGTTCTATAATAATAAAAACAACTAATAAAGTAGATGCAGGGTTAATAAGTGAAAACCCCTGACCATCAAAATAACTCAAAGAATTCTTTTGTAACAAAAATTATACAAAGTGCAATACCCCCCTCATAAATCCTGGATATTTTGTCAATGAAAAGAAAATTCTAATGTTGTCTTTTCCCTTAAAATTGCTATAGTTATAAGACTTTAACTCAAAACTCAGCACAATCTAAATATGGCTAATGTAAATATAGCCAATGTAAATCAAGATAAAACAAAAAGTACGCCTTCTGGGTAAA
Organism: Ctenomys sociabilis; assembly: GCA_004027165.1. Taxonomy (NCBI): domain Eukaryota; kingdom Metazoa; phylum Chordata; class Mammalia; order Rodentia; family Ctenomyidae; genus Ctenomys; species Ctenomys sociabilis. The sequence continues at coordinate 30,654 of PVKA01026727.1, forward strand.
AGAATTCATGAACATTCAGATTTTTTTTTTTCTGTACAGGGAATCGTGCCCAGGACCTTACATATGCCAGGCAGCCACTAGACTGCTGAACTATATCCCCAGTCCTACATTCAGATCACAACCCAGAGTGGTTATATTTTCAGAAAACAGTTGTAAAAGGAAGCAAGCTTAGAAGAGGGAAAACAGCATAGTAAGCAGCTGGGGGATTAGGCTGTTTGGACTTGCTGGACACAAACTTCTGCATCAAACAAGATATTAAAACTTGCAACATATCCAAATGACCTATATCCATGGCTTCTTACACAATAAAGAAAAGGACCTTATTACCATACTTGAATCAGTTTACAGCAATGGCCAGTATTTAATGGACTTTACTGCTTGTCTATAAATGTTAAAAGAAATGTGTTCTAAATCTCAACATAGATTGGCATGCACATGTTTGTACATCTTGGTGACCTACTGATACAGAAGTGATTATTCAAAACTGACAGATTTTTTTTATCTTCTAAGGAAAAAGTATGATTTTCAGTGAAAATGAACATGATTATCAGCAAAACTTTTGAGTAGAAGGAAAATTCCACGCTTATGCTTGGAACCATTAAGGATGACATACAGAAACTTTACTATTTTATTATTCCTGTTAAAAAACAGTCAGGGGACTAATATCATCACTTCTTTAGAGTACAAGAAAAGAAACGCGTCCACTTATAACTCCAGATTATGAACACAATAAATAGGCATTAGCTCTTTTGCTGTTCTTAATCCCCAAAAGATAAACTACCAATTCTAGTTCTAAGATGCAATTAAATATTAATTAGATCTTTTGTTA
>PVKA01026728.1:0-31377 GCA_004027165.1 Ctenomys sociabilis
GTGCTGCTGAGGAGCAACGAGTCTCGCTGTGCAGAATTGCTCACAACATCTCCTCTAAGAAGCACAAGGCCATTGTGGAAAGAGCAGCCCAGCCAGCCATCCAAGTCACCAATCCCAGTGCTAGGCTGCGCAGCAAAGAGAATGAGTAGACAGACTGTGTATGCGTGTTTATTTGTGCTTCAGTAAAACCACAAAAACTTCAAATAAATAAACCAAAGGCTGATAAAGTAAATTGGATGTCATCAAAATCCAAAACCTGCTTTCCCCCCCTTGCTACTAAGTACTGAACCTAGAGATGTTACATGTCCAATCATTTATTTATTTATTTATAAATTTTGAGACTAACTTGCCTAGTCTGCCTTGAAACTTATAGTTTTCCTGCCTCAGCCTCCCAAATGGCTGAAATTATAAGCTTGCAACAAGATGAGAGAGTAAAGTGAAAAGGTGAGCTACAGAGTGGAAGGAAAGGTTTGCAAAATGTATCTTTTTAACTTATTTTTAGGGGGAGTACCAGGAAGTGAAGTCAGGACCTTGTGCTTGCTAGGTAGGCACTTAAGCCACTGCACTGTTTTCCCAGCCCTAAAATATATATTTTTAAAGGACTTGTATATGTAATTTACCACTCAAAATTACAGTAAATATTGTCAGAAGACTTCTCCGAGGTGCTATAAATGAAATTCAGGGCTTGTGCATGCCAAGCAAGTCCTCTGCTATTGAGCCAGCTCTGGGACAACCGGCACAGGTCTTCACTGGCAAGTTCATCAAAGAAGATACAGAGCTGGGTGTGGCTGTGCCTATGATCTGAGCATGCAGGAGGCCGAGGCAGAAGAATCAGTGCAAGGTTGAGACCAGCCTGGGCCACAAAGTGAGCTGAAGGCCAGCCTGAACTGTGTAGCAAGACCGTATCTCAAAAAAGATCCCCTCAAAGACAAATGCAAATTAAAGTCCCAGCAAAATGCCTCCAAAATTGTCATAATTAATGAGACTAGAGCCTAGTGGGCATACAAGTGGCACAGTGCATCTGGAAAACGATTCCATGACTTCTTTTTTTTTTCTTTCCTTGTTTCTTTGAGACCAAAAACTCTTGATCATCCTGCTTCAGCCTCTGGAGTGCTGGGATTACAGGTATGCACCACTATGCCTGGCTAGGAGACCATAAAAGTGAAATACATTATACACGAGTTTAAATTTCACACGGTGGAATGGAAAACCATTCTGTGGAAAACCCAAATTATAAATATGGAGCAAAATAAAAGCCCATAGGAAACAGGGGAGGGGACTAAGAGAGGAGCCAGGGATCATCATGGATGGCAAGCGCGGCCTAATAAATGTGTGCCCACCCAGCTACGGTGTTTCCCTCGCGGTAGCCCTCCCTGCATCCTCTGCTGCGGCCTTCTATCTCGAGCTTTCTTTTACTTGACCTGAGCTCACTCTGCAAAGCTCACACACTCCATTTTTACTTTTTCCAATCCAATAAACTTTGCCACTGCTAAAAGAATTTTTTTTTAAATTTTATTTATTTTATATTTTTGCGGAACCAGGGATTGAACTCAGGCCCTTGTGCTTGCCAGGGAAGCACTTATGCCACTGAGCCATCTCCCCAGTCCAAGAAAATTTAAAAAAGAAATTCCACTGGGTGGGGTGGTGCACGCCTGTCATCCCAGGACTCTAGGAGGCTGAGGCAGGAGGATTGCAAGTTCAAACCCAACCTGGGCAACTTAAAGAGACCCTGTCTCTTGGGTGTGGTGTCGTGCACATGTAATTCCAGCTCTTGGGAGGCTGTAAACAGGAGAATCACTACAAGTCCAATCTACTCCTGAACACCCTGTAGGCCCTTCCCTAAAATACAGAGAGAGAGAGAGAGAGAGAGAGAGAGAGAGAGAGAGAGAGAGAGAGAGAGAGAGAGAGAGAAACCTGTTTCAAAACACAAATTTAAAAATAGGGAGATCAGGGATGTAGCTCAGGAGAAGGCCCTGGGGTCACTCCCCAGCACTGGCAGAGAGAAGGAAGGAAGTGGAGGGGTAAGGAAGCAGGAGCAAGCCTAGCACAGCCTGTTCTAAGCCTGCCCCCATTTCTGCACCTTGGGATACTTGCTCAGGATGGAAACTCAGGATGACTTTGTTCTTGTCATTGTGCCATGCTCATAGGAGTAGACGTAATAGGCTAAGGCCCACAGAGGGGCAGTCAGGGCTTGAGCCAGGCTTTGTGTACCCCCTCCACCTCTGCCAACTGAGAGGTGTCTGTGTATGACAAGAAGCCACCTGGGCAGCATTGCATGGGCTAAGGACACTTCTCAGGAGCCAGGCTAGGTGCCTGGTAGTGTCAAGTGCCAGAAGTGGGGACCGCATGTGGTCACACTGTGCAGGGCATGTGCATGCATGGCTGTGCTGGGATCCAGGTAGGGCACTGAGCACACACTCCGCTGGGGCTGGGAAGAGGGTGTGTGGTTGCTGCGGCAGCTCAGGCCATGTGAAAAGACAGGAATGGAGCCCGGACTCAGCCTGGGTGGACAGCAGACAGCCGGGTGGCCAGCTGGGTGAGGGATGAGGTCTGGAGGCTGGCAGGGCTTAGCCCCCAGCAGTATGTGTGCACTTGTGCAGCAAGGGTGGCTGCTTGGGGGTGTAGCTGTGTCCTCCAAGAGGGACACAAAGGGGTGAGCATGTGCAGGCCCAGCCAGGAGTGGCAGGTAGGGAGGAGGAAGAGGGTGGGGTATCCCGGGTCCTACAGGCCCCCAGGGAGGAAGCCATCTTACTAGGGTGCAGTTAGCCCTGCCCAGCCCCTGCCCCACACCCTCCCTTCCCATCCGTCATCTCCGGCAGTGGCTGCCCTACAGAGGAGGGGCAGGAGGGGCTTGGTCTCAGTTTATCCAGTCGCAGGTGAGGCACCATGGGGCAAAGTGACCTCCAGGCCAGAAATCCCAGGAAGCAGAAGTCCCAGGCAATGAGCTCTGGGAACAGGGGCGGGCCCAGCTGAGGATCGGCTGAGGCGGGTTCAGGGCCCAGGAGAGGGGGCAGGAGTCCTGGGGACGGATCAGGGAAGCCCAGGAGCAGGCAGGGAAACAAGAACCTACTTCCCGGTGGCGGTGGCGGTGGCAGCAGCCCAGGCAGTGGTAGTGGTGGGAGGCTGGGGGAGGGGGAGGAAGTGTGGGCGGGGCGGGGCGGGCGATGGAGAGCAGATCGGTCGCCTGGGCCACCTTCACACTGCTGCCCCACTGCCCAGAAGCCCGGAGCTCAGCCAGGTAAGAAGTTTTGAGGGCCCCAGGTGCACACCTGACCCATCCTGCCCAATCCCCAGCCCACCAGCCAGTCCAGGTCCCCTGTGTTACCAGGCCTCAGTCTGATTGTCCCCCTCATCTCCCCTGCCCAGAACTGGGCCCAGGCTGGACCCTACCCCACACGCACACTCGGACAGGCACCTGCACCCTGGCACCTCCTTAACAGCCCCTGTGCCAATAATCTGGGCCACCAGGCTGGCCCCTGAGCGGAGGCTACGCTCACTGACGCCAGCCACTGAGGACACCTGTGGTCTCCCCACTATGCACTTGGCCACCACCACGTCCGGTAAGGAAAAATGAGCAGGCTGGCCGGGTCCACTCAGCCCTCTTTCACCATCCTGTGGGAGTAGGGGTGGGGTGGGAGGGGTGCAGGCTCTGTGTGCTCCCAGGGTGGGGCTGCCCTCATGTCCCACAGATCCCCACAGCCAGGATCCCTCCGTTGGAAGCAGGAAGTGGGTGGTATGGTGTCAGTCACATCCCTTGGGCCAAGGGACCTTTGCCTCACACCCTCATTAACTTGGCCTTTCTTTTGCCCAGTGGTGCCTGGGCCCCTCTCCCTGCTCAGCAACGGCAGCTGGGAGCAGACCCTAGATGCCCGGGACCCGCTGCTAGCACAGGCTGAGCTGGCTTTGTTGTCCACCGTCTTTGTGGCCGTGGCCGTGGGCAATGGCCTGGTTCTGGGGGCCCTGGTGAGGCGGGGCCGGCACGGACGCTGGGCACCCATGCACGTCTTCATCGGCCACCTGTGCCTGGCTGACCTGGCAGTCGCTCTGTTCCAAGTGCTGCCCCAGCTGGCCTGGGACGCCACTGACCGCTTTCGAGGGCCTGATGCCCTGTGCCGGGCTGTCAAGTACCTGCAGATGGTGGGCATGTATGCATCCTCCTATATGATCCTCGCCATGACGCTAGACCGTCACCGTGCCATCTGCCGCCCCATGCTGGCCTACCGCCACGGGGGTGGAGCTCGCTGGAACAAGCCAGTGCTGGTGGCCTGGGCCTTCTCACTGCTTCTCAGCCTGCCACAGCTCTTCATCTTTGCCCGGCGTGATGTGGGGGATGGCAGTGGGGTCTTTGACTGCTGGGCGCACTTCGCAGAGCCCTGGGGCCTCCGTGCCTATGTCACCTGGATCACCCTGATGGTGTTCGTGGCGCCAGCCCTAGGCATTGCTGCCTGCCAAGTTCTCATCTTTCGGGAGATCCATGCCAGTCTGGTGCCTGAACCATCTGAGAGGGGGTGCCGCAGAGGACACCGGATGGGCAGTGCCAGAGGAGGTGCACGTGTGTCAGCAGCTATGGCAAAGACCGTGAGGATGACGCTGGTGATTGTGATCGTCTATGTGCTGTGCTGGGCGCCCTTCTTCCTCGTGCAGCTGTGGGCAGCGTGGGACCCTCAGGCACCTCGGGAAAGTGTGTGTGGCCATCCGTGGGGGCGGCTTGGGCGCAGCTATGCACAGCAGGCGCCCTGACCCCATCTGGGCTCTCCAACCCACAGGGCCTCCCTTTGTGCTGCTCATGCTGCTGGCCAGCCTCAACAGTTGCACCAACCCCTGGATCTACGCATCCTTCAGCAGCAGTGTGTCATCGGAGCTGCGCAGCCTGCTCTGCTGTGTCCGGGGCCGTGCTGGCCTGGGACCCCAGGATGAGTCCTGTGCCACTGCCAGCTCCTCCCTGGCCAGGGAAGCTTCCTCCTGAGGCGTTGGTGGGTGCTGGACTTCCAGGCTCCCAAAGCCTGGCTTTCTGCCTGGGGCTGGCCCCAGGGCCCTGCTGCTGCCACAGGGTGTGGCCCTGGCCTAAGCCCCTTTGGCCTCACCGTCTCCAGGCACTCAAGAAGGCTATGGGGGCTCCAAGACTGTGAGAGGCCCCTTAGGTGAGCTCCTCTGTGCATGGTGTGGGGACAGATGGGGTCTTGGGTGGCAGGGGACATGGGCAAACGCCCCTGTGGAGTGCTTGACATGGAGATTCACAGGAGTCAGACAGGGCATCTCTTGGTCTGTACCTCTCCAGTCCCTCCCTTCTCTGTCCCTCATTAAAATCACAGTTCATTTTCCGTACCACAAGTTGTGTCCTGAAACAAGGTATAGCACGCACACACTAAGATCCCCTGTGTGCCAAGTCCCTGGGCCACAGCACAGGCTAGCAAGACTTCTGAGTGCAGGTCACCGAGTGGCACAGCTCCTGCCAGACAGCTTATGATAGGGACCCTGAGGTCGCCCTTGGCACCTGGCCTCCAGCACACACACAATAGCCACTCAGGGAATTGTGCACAGGGCTTTATGAGTTGCACAGGACCCCACCAACCACCTCCAGGCAGAGCCAGTGATGAGGAGAAACAGGGGGCATAGGGAAAGGGGGACAGCCCTGGGGTCCCCTCCCTCAGTGTGGCTTAGGGGCCCAGTCTGGGCCCTGCAGATTCAGGGCAGAGGGGGAAGCAGGGCCTACTGGCCCCCGGGAAAAGCCTTTGCTCCTGCCAAGCACACCACCACCGCCAACTGGGGACTTTGGGCTGCTTGGCCCAGGGCTAGTGGTGATCGCCTGGCGCATGGTGGCCTTTCCCAAAAGCTCCTTGAACACCGAGTCCATGTTCTGTGTCACAGCCTGGTGGGAGGATGGGCAGAGGCTTGGGGTCATGGTGCTGCCCCTAAGGCCCTGGTGACCCTGTCCCCAGCCTCCCCACTCTGTGTGACTGTCCCTCCTGCCAGTATGAGCCGATGCCACACCTCTGCTGAGGACAGCAGTTACTGGCCATGGCCCGGAAGTGGGGTCTGGCTAGCTAGGCCCTGGACCTCCCAGCCCCTCCCTCTCCTGATGCAGATGGCAGACTCCATCTGTGGTCTCTAGGGCCGCCGGCACGTTGTGGACTCCCAGGTCAAGGTCCTGCTCTGGGCCTCCACTGTGCCAGGCTAGCAGGCTCCAGGCCCTGCGTACACATCTTACCCATCCCTCTCTCTTGAGGCCAGGGCATTGGGCCACCGTGGGGTCACCAGCATGCTCTTGCATGCCTTTCCTCAGCTTCCATGACCGTCCCCAAGGCTTCCCTCCTGAAGACCGAGCTCCCTTGCTGTGCACCATAGCCTAGTCCTGAGCCCACTATGCTCCCCTGGCTGGCCTACCCTTCCCCCTCTCTGCCATCTGTCTCTCATCCTCCCTGGTGTGCCAAGCACCTGCCATGTCACTGCCTGTCATTTAGCCTGGCTCTTACTGCCAGGTGTCTGTCCCTACACTGTGCCAGCCTAGACTCTGGGCTCATCCCTGTTCTGTGCCCCTGTCCTCCTGGCCATCACAGAGCAGGCTACAGCCTTCTCAGAGGAGGAGACAGGACAACAGGCTTAAGAAAGGAATGCAGGGGCCATGCCTCCTCACCTTATCTACCTCCACATGTTGTTCTGGGGAAGTTGGCACCAAGCAGTGTCGTCTGTGGCCAGAGGGGCCCATGGTCTCAGGTGAGGTGCTTGGCTCCAGTCTGCAAGACAGAGGCAGTGAACCTGATGGGACCCTGAGAAATTCCCAGCTATGCCAAAGGCATGAAAGGTCCCCAGATGTCCCCAGGCTCCTGTGAGCCTGTGCCTCTTGAGGCCAATGAGGCTCAGTTCAGCCCTCCCTTCTCCCGCATATGAGCACCTTGTCTGCTGCCTGAGGAATGAGGGGTACCGTCTTGTCCTCGCCCAGCCTGAGCAGCCTCACTCACCCCTCAGGCAGTGTGATGTACTTGTGTGGGATAAGCCCACGAATACCACCGTGCTCCCCACGCCACCAGTCACTCGAGGCGCGTGTGTGCAGCCTCAGCACATCCCCGCGCTGGAAGCTCAGCTCCTGCGCTGTGCGGCCTGTATACCCGAAGCAGGCCACTGCCTCCATGACGCCTTCCGGGTCTGCAGAGGAGAGCGGGTGCGGGTGGGTGGTACGGTCACCAGGGAGTAGTGCATGCCCAGTTGCACCACCCTGCCCCTCACCATCTTCCTGGGTTGATGTGGCACCTTCCAGGTCCAGCTCAGTGTCCCCTGTGAGGCTGTCCAAGTGCATGTCCCTGAGGCAAGAGCAGGGAGAGGGTAAAATCCCCACCCCCATGCTCAGACCCCAGGCCCCTGGGAGCTAGAGCTAAGTGACATGCACCCCAAGCAGCCAGCAGTGGGTGGTGCCATGCACTTCTCATAGACGGGGCCAGGCAGCAGGGCTGGGGCCGGGAAGACTTGTGCAGGCTGCAGAATGAGAGTCTGCACCAGCTGGTTGACACGGCCCTGCAGGGCCACCGGGTCCTGCCCACTGGGCACGGGCAGCAGCGTGGGCCCGAAGCACACTGCCAGGTTGTAGGGGTCCATCATGTTCTCGTCGCTGTACTGGGCCAGGCTGGGGGGACAGGCAGATGGGTGCTCCCATGGGTGTCCTCAACCCCGTTCCCCAACCCCATCCCATCCCTACAGCACTCACTGGTTGAGGAAAGTGAAGAGGTAGCGCAGCACCACCAGCACTGGTCTGGGCAGCTGGCCCAGCAGGTGGCCCACGGGCTGCACGCGCTCAGCCACAGCCTCAGTCTCTGCAGCCCAGAGCCCAGAGAGATGGTGAGTGAGTGCGGCCATGTCACTGGGGCCCTCCCCAGCAGCTCCCCTCTCCTCACCTGCAGAGGCCAGCAGCTCCAGCACCAAGTCCTCAGGGAAGAGCGGGGGCGCAAGGCTGCGAAAGTACAGCTTCAGCACGCCAGCCACTGAGTCCAGGTCATGGGGGGCGCAGCCCTCCACCAGGGGGTCCTCCCCTGTGGGTATGGGTGCAGTGAGGGCCAGCTGGGCCCACCAGCCCTTTCCACCAGAGCCCACCAGCCCCATGCCCACCTCTCTCAAAGGCATCACGGATCTCCGTGATCCGAGGCTGGGCACCGGACACCCGGAAGATGCCCTCATGCTGCAGGCCTGTGGAAGACATGTGGCTGGTGCCAGGGTCCCCTCCCCTGGGACTGGCCCACAGCAGGAGACGCACCTGCCCCCAGTGCCACATCAGGCACGGCTTACCATTGAGGTTGATGAAACGGATGCAGCTCTCCACCACCAGGGGCACGGGTTGGCCTGAGCTCTGGGGACAACACAGGCAAGGTGCCACTTCACAGGGAGGCATACAGCACCACTTTGCCCTGACCAGTGCACTATGGCCAAGTTTGTGACAGTCCCTCCCAAGGGCCCACTATTTCCCTTTTTTAGATATTTTGAGACAGGGTCTCACTATGTGGTTCAGGCTGGCCTTGAACTTCCTATGGTAGCCCAGACTGGTCTTGAACTCACAAGAGCTTCCTGCCTTAGCCTCCCAAGTGCTAGGACTATAGGTGTGTGTGTCACCATGCCTGGCATAAGTGTCTGGTATTTCTGATACTAATTTAGGTAGTGCCTTACATTTTATTTGCCAATTTTGCTGGAATGTAAAATGCAATCAAAATCCAGAGGGTGACCTTGAATCAAGTAACACTGCAAACCCAAATTTGTTCATTTAGAGTTTGATTCTTTTGAATGTTCTATATACATAATCACATTGTCAAAAATAACAGTTTTGAGGGGGCTGGGAGATAGCTCAGTAGAATAAGTGTTTGTTTGGCAAGTGCAACAACCTGAGTTCAATCCCTGGTTCACAAAAAAAAAAAAAAAAAAAAAAAACCTCCCCTTCTGGAATTTGGAAACAGGGTCTCACTAGATTCATAAATTAGCTGCCTAGCAACTGGGCTTGAAATTTCATTCCTCCTGCCCCAGCCTCCTGGAGTGCTGGAATGACAGGGGTGCACCATGGTGTCTGGCTTTGGGTCCCTCTCTACTCCTGTATTTCACTATCTAGGATCCCCAGAGCTGTACACACAAGCCAGAAGTGGATCCCAGGGGCATCTTGTGGTGATCCCAGGTCAGGGTGACACTCAGCACAGGCCTAGGAGAGGTTGTGCGGTGCAGCTAATCTCCAGTGGGGACAGAGGACATGGGGTTGGGAGGCTGCTTGTCCAGAGCTAAGAAAGCACAGAAGAACAGGGCTGGCCTACAATCCTGTGGAGTGTGCGCCATGCACATGCCTGGATGAACCTCTCCATGTCGCCTCCAAAGAGTCTCTGGTTATACTGCGAGCTGGGGCGCAGCTGGCGGCTCTTCTGGAGTTTTCTCTGTGAGTACTGGGTCCTGCAGTGAAGGAGACCTGGCTTGAAGCAGCAGGCACAGAGGACAGCTTGGCCCCCCACACCTGCCAGGCCAGACCCTGCACTTCCTAGGCTATTTGCTTTTGAGACAGGCCTCAAACTCAAGCTCTCCCAAGCTTTTCTGCACTGCATGGAGGACCCAGGGCACCAGGAACAGGGCTGAATTCCATGAAGACACTGGGCATTTTGGGGGACTCACCATGCTGTCTCTTGCTGCTCTTTGTCACCTGGGGAGGAGAAAGCATTGGTGGCCTGCCTCATGGGTAGAGGCCTTCCATGGGCTCAGTGAGGGGCTGGGACAGGCTGAGATTGGGCTGTTGTCGGGCTGTCCCCACATGTCAGGCCTGCTGGGGCAGGGAGGGAGGCAGTGCGGCCAGCAGACCTCGCTCTATGGCCTCCTGAAGTTTCTCATGCTTGGCCTGCAGCTTGGCAAGGATACTGCGTCCATTCAGGTATTCCTGAAGCTTCTGGGGAGTCCAAGAAGAGCCCCAAGTTTCACATGTACATGGCCCATGCTTCCCCACTGCCCGGCATGCTCATTGAAGTATGTGCCCACCGTGATGTAGAAGGTCTCTGTGTCCTGCTGCTGGCCCCGCTTCCGGCCCACCTGCCGCCCACCCGAGTCCGAGCCAGTGGACCTAAGGGACTCTGTGGACGGGCTGGTCTGGAAGGAGTCAGGCATGTCCCCATCGTCCGATGTCACCAACTCCAGCAGGGACTGAAGCGTTGCCTTCAGTGTCTTGTTCACCTGGGTGATAGACAGGGCTGGCAGGTGGAGGCCACAGCAGCAGGAAAGGTGGGGAGGCAGCGACAAGGCCCTGAGGCCCAGCCCTGGCTGTGGCTCCCTTCACACCTCCTCTGTCTCAATGGTCTGCTGGTCCAGGCGGCTTTGGATGTTCTGAGCCCTAGGCACAATCTCGTCCCGAAGGTCCAGCTCAACCTGGATTTCAGCCACCTGCAGGGACATTGCCAGGGCTGACATGAACACCCCAAAGATGTGCTCACTGGGGACCACAATGCACTGCTTGCTTGTGACACTCCAGCGGGGGGAACAACCGACTCAGTGGGACATCACTCATCCCCAAGGGGAGATACACAGATGTGGGAGTGGGTGCCAGGGACGGCTCCTAGCTGGGTGACAGAACTACGATTTATGAATGTACTAAAACCACTGAATTATGCTGTAGACTAAATCCATCGCCAGCCTTTCTACTGTGGGACAAGGTCTCGCTGTTGCTCAGCTACCTAGGCTGGGCTCCAACCTACCATCTTCCTGTCCCAGCCTCTCAGAGTGCTGGGGTGACAGGTATTGCTACTATTTCCAGTTTGAATTATAGTGACTCAGTAGCGTGCATTACACCTCAACTAGCTGTCTATTTAAAGCCAAAAATGGCCAGGAGAGCTGGGCCCTGAGGCAGGAGGGTCCCAGAGAACAGAAAGGATGGAGCAACAGTGCCTGTCTGTGGCTGTACAGGCTGCAGAGGAGAGTGTTCAGGAAGCCAGGGATCTAGTAGCTAGATAAGTTGTGAATGCAGGTCAGGGTGATGAGCATGTTCAGCTCTGGGTTTGGACCCCAATGCCAAAAAAAAAAAAAAAAAAAAAAGACACAAACATCTACATAGCAGGAAAACGCTTTGATTATAGCCTGAATTATGTTAAAATTTTGTGATAGCCAGGCATGGTGGTACATGCCTGCCATTCCAACACTTAGAAGGCTGAGGCAGGAGGATTGCTGTGAGTTCTCAGCCAGCCTGGGATACATACCAAGATCCTGTCTCAAAGAAAACAAAACCTAAGATTAAAAAAAAAAAATGCGAGGATGTAGCAAGCCCACTACATGGCGCTGCACAGGGCTAAGCCATGGAAGACAGCAGGAGAGTCCCAGCTCAGCCTGTGGCATGGATGACCGAGATGGGGTCCAATACAAAGCGGCTGGAGCAGCAGGTTTGCCTGAAGCTCAGGCCCTTGTTGGTGATTCACTGGTCCTGGCTGAGGCCTGGGAAGTTGGGACACCTCAAAGGACATGATACGGCCACAGCTGAGGACACTTAGCTCCAGCTGCAGTTAACTAAAAGGAGCCTGCAGCTGCAGACCTCTCACTCCACTCCTGGGGGAAGCCCTTCCAGAGATAATGCAGCTCTCCTACATTAACACAGAAGTCCTTGAAGGGACTCCCAAGTCCTGTCAGGTCCCTATGTTTCCTTCAGTATCCCCTGCATTTGAAAATCTAGTAAATGTGGGCTGCCCAGAGTTTTTTTGTTCTAAAACCTGGGAAATCTCTGTGAGAATGTTAGGACTCTCCTGGAGCCCTGAAATCATTGTATTTGTCTCTATAGGTTCCAGCCCGAGTATGAAGTGCTGAATTATTATGGTGGTCATCTAATATGGCTGAACCTCTAAAACAGCTTATCTTCCCAGAGATCACCTGCGTCTTCTTCTACAGCCCAATCCTGGATACCGTTTCCTCTTCCCTTTCCCGCACCACCAGGGAGACCCCAATCAGCTCCTCAGGTGTCACTAAACCTGACCCTCAACAGTCTCAGCCTCCCATTGTCTCAGGCTGAGGATCGCCCCACCTCCTGGGGCTTCTCTCCTTGTCTGTAGTCAGTACAGGCCTCTTTTATCTTTCCTCTCTTTACTGCACCTCCGGAAAACCTAACAGTCTCATTTATTTAAGACTTTGGTGTCCACTCATTTGGGAGATTTCGGGTCTGATCAGCTGGAAATAATTAGGGGATACCATCAACACGATAAAGAAGTGAGGGACAAGTCCGGTCTAGTGCAGCTCTGCAAGGTGTGGATCCTGGAGGGTGCCAGAGTAGAGGGAGGGGCCTGAGGATGGCAGTGGCCAGGAGGGGCAGTTTCAGCACTTCGCTGAAGTGTGGACCTGTGGTAAGTTCCGCCTATCTGAGTGAGTTTTTGGTTTGGTTTGTTGAGACAAGGTTTCACTATGCAGCCCAAGATGACCTCGAACTCACAGCTGTCATCACACCTGCCTATGTTGTATTTTATTTTATTTATTTTTTGGTACCAATGATCAAACTCAGCACCTTGAACTTGACAGGCAGGCACTTATGATGCTGAGCTATCTCCCCAGCTCTTGTTTTCTGAATAAAGCCACTCTAGACTCAGGGTGGTGGTATGCATCTGTAATTCCAGTACTAGGGAGGCTGAGGTAGAAAGATCTCTGTGAGTTGTAGGTCAGCCTTGGCTATAAAGTGAACTGCGTAGCAAGATCCTGTCTCTAAAAGATAAATAAGCCAGTGGCTTAAGTCCATGCTTGGCAAGCACAAGGTCCTGAGTTTGATCCCAACATTATAAAAAAAAAATTATATATATATATATATATATATATATATATATATATATCATATAATCTATTTATGAATATATGGGAAGGGTCTACAGGGTGCTCAGGGTCTCACTACTAGATCAGACTCGTAGTGATCCACCTGTTTACAGCCTCCCAAAAGCTGGGATTACAGGTGCTCGCCACCACGTCCAGTCTCAATTGCCATCTCAGCATGACCCGGGCATGGGGCCAGCACGTTAGGGCCAGGGATCGAACCCCCAGCCCCTGCACCTACTTGCATGAGCTTTTAATCTACTGAGCTATTCGGCCAGCCCTTAAAATAAAAAAAAACATTAAGACAAAGAAATAAATAAATCTACCATAAGCCCTAAGAATACTGAAACCCCCACCCCAAGCCCACATCGTTAGTAGGATACAGGCCACGTCTCTCTGGGAAGGACCCACCAGCAGACTCAGGCCCCTGTCACAGCTGATGAGCAGGTGAAATGGCACACTGCTGACAGCGTGTGGAAGAGCCGCCCTCTGGGGCTGGCCGCATCCTATTAGGTCAGCCTTGGCGTTATCCTGTTGAACACAGGCAATGTCACACAGCAGTGGCATTAGATGAGGCTACTCCAGGGCCATCAGGGCATAGTTTCTGTTGTTTGGGAAGTTTAGTCATGTTCCATGGCCTCCACAGCAATTCAGCTGTCAGGAACAAGCCCATTCTCTGAGCACATCTGATGCCACGTGAAAGCAAGAGCCTTGGGCTGGGCATCTAGCTCCATGGCACAGTGCCTGCTGCATGCACACTGAGGCTGGGGCGTGGGCAACAAGGGCCAGGAGCCTTTCACAACCATGCTCGGGGACAGCACAGCAGTGAGGTGTGGCACTCACCTTGTCACCTTCATGAGGCTGGTAGTCAAAGCGCAGTGGGGGACAGAAGGCAGCTGCATGCACCTCAAGCACCTTGGCCTTGTCACCTGGAGGGTCTAGGGCCTCCAACGCTTCCTCCAAGCTGCCCAAGCCCTGCATGTGGGATGCCTGGCTACGGCTCTCCGCGGCTGCAAAGCTCCGCAGTGCCTGCCCCAGGGCCAGGTGGAAGCCGGTGTCACAGCACTGTGGATGAGAAGCACAGAGGCTAGGAGCCGGTGGAGTGCACGCCCTGCCCCTGCTGGGGCCCAGCGCCAACTCACATCCATGAGGTCCAGGATGTCATTCAGGTAGTAGTTGCTGACAGCTGCATTGACGCTGGCTAGGCTGAGCAGATACTCGTTGCGCGCCTTTGTGCACTTGAGTCTGTGCTCCAGGAACTTGGCCTGGCGCTGCTCAAGACAATGAGGCCACTGGGGTCACCACTCACCCATGCCCCACCTCTGGCCTTGTAGGTGGCCCCTCCAACTCTAAGAGGACCCCACAGGACTCTGACTTGACTCCCCAGCTCTTCGACCACCACCCACTGTCCCACTGTCTGTAAACACCAGAAGAGGTGGCGTACAACTACCTATACGGGCCAGCCAAATGGCGCAGGGGCTGGGAGTTGAGACTGGGCATAGTTGTGAGTGCCTGTAATTCCAGCTCTTGGAGGCTGTAAACTCACTATGAGTCTGATCTAGTAGTGAGACCCTGAACACCCTGTAGACCCTTCCATAAAATAAAATAAATAGAACTACCTATCTGATGAAAACCACATGCACACCCCCCAATGGAGGCAGGCAGGTACCAGGGTGGGGGGCAGCCGCCAGCCTGAATTCCTTCCCTTCTCCATTCTTTTATTTTGGGCTTTTCTGAGACAGTCTCATGATCCTCCTGCCTCAGCCTCCCAAGGGCTGGGATGACATGTATGTGCCACCATACTCAGCAACCCCTCCTCGTTCTCTCTCTTCTGGGACATTCTGACTGCCCTTCCTCCTCCAAAGTCCCCCAATTCCTCCTCCCAAGTACTCTTGCCCCTCAGTGCCCCACAGGCATGTGGCAGCACCAGCTTGGAGCATGGGGGAGGTGGCATGAGGCCATCTTCCTCAACTGTTCCCCTTCTGCCCCAATTGTCCCCCTTCTGTTCCTCAGCTTCTGGATGCCCCTGTATGTGACTCAGTGGCACTTTAGAAGCTCAGGAACATGCAGCAGGCCCACCTTTTCCACCAACCGTCCCCCCTTCTTGACCGAGCTCTTGCGCTGTGGCCCAGCCTCAGCAGCGCTGGCCAGGCTGGTGATGGTGGCAGAGGTGGTGGGGGTGCTCCGGCCTGCTCTCTTTTCCTCCTGCCGCTCAGCTTCCCGGAGCTTGGCCTCTGCGCTGGCACTCTCAGCGCGGTATATCTGGTACGTCTTCCTGGCCTGTGGTGGATCAAGCCAGGTGCCCACTGATGGCCACCACCACCAAACCTGTCCCCTCCTGGGCCATTTGAGACTCAGAGCTGAACAATAGGTCCAGCCTCCCCAGGGGCGTGGGTGATGATGACATGGTGTGTCCCGCTGGCTGCCACACCATCCGTGCTCACCATCTGCAGCTCTGAGACCACTCCCAGGAGCTCATCCTGCAACTTCTGCCCCAGGTCCTTGCTCTAGAGGTGGAAGGGTGCAAGGGCCAGTTCAGCAACTGCCATCCTCCTGTAGGTACCAGCCCCACCCAGGCCTGGCACACACACACCTTCTTGATGATGCGCCCCACGTCCTCAGCGATGTGGCTCAGACGTTGTGCCAGGGGGCCCCCCAGCAGCTCACCCAGAGCTGCACTGTCCCGGCTCTGCTGTCGTGTGTGCTGCAGCAACACAGCCCAGCAGTGCAGGGGAGACAGGAGGGACGGCTCTTTCCTGGGGGCACAGGGCACTCAGACCAGGCTGTGCCCCTCAGCACACCCCTGCAGTGTGCCCGGCCCATGCCACCTGACACCCACCGGAAGCTCTGCAGCTCGCGCCCACTGCCACCCAGGCGGCCCCCACGGCTGGCGAGGCGCTCAGCCAGCTTGTCCAGGCCCCTTGAGTACTCCAGCTCCACCTCAGCACGGCGCCGTGCAAATTCGGCCAGCTCCTGCAGCAGCTCCCGGCGCAGCTCGCCCTGCAGCTCCAGACAGCGCAGCTGCTCGCCCAGCTGCCAGCGAATCTCTACAAGGAAGGAGAGGGACCGGAGGAGCTGTTCAGTCCAGGCCTGCACTAAGGAAGCAGGGCCTCGGAGGCCCCTGGGGAAGAGACCAGGGTGTCCCAGGGAAGGAGAGAGCTGTGCAAAGGCCCAAGGCACTAGGACTATGGCAGCTCTGGGGAACTGAGACTGGCTATTTGTTTCTGCTCATTTAGTGGGTTTTGGTATTTTGTTATTGTGACAGGGTCTCACTATGTAGTCCAGGCTGGCCTCACACTATTACAACCTGGGCTGGGCTCCATTTGAGAGTCCCCTGCCGTACCCTCCCAAGTACTGCAGGCTTTGATGCCACACCCAGCTTGAAGCTGTTTAGGAAGGGTGGAACACAGGGCCTCCTCATCCCCATTACCAGGCACTAGGGTCACCTTGAAGTTGAGGTGGCCACCTGCAGCAAATGTGCAGCCTCAGGCCCCAGCACAAAAGGTGATCTCAGTAGGGTATGGTGGCACACTGAGAGGCTGAGGCAGGAGGGTGGAATGTTTGGGCCCCACCTGGATAATTTAAGGAGATCCTGTCTCAAAATAAAAACAAGAAAAAGCCAGGCATGGTAGCACACACCTTGTCATCCCAGCACTCAGGAGGCTGAGACAGGAGAATCACTGCTAGTTCGAGGCCAGCCTAAACTGCACAGTGAGACCCTGTCTCAAAAAGAAGAAAGAGGGACTGGGGCGTATAGCTCAGTAGAATAAGAGCTTGCCTGGCAAACTCATCTATATTGTCCTCCAACCCCCACCTGTGAGCTCTCCCTCAGCAACAGGAAGCCATACTCAGGTGCCACCCTGTTCTTGACCTCTCACTGATGGCTGAAGTTGGCAGTGCAGCTTCCACACCAGCCAGGGCACAAAGTTTGGGTAGCCTGCTGGCACCGTTCCTGGGTGTGGCATGGCTTCAGCATGCTGGCTGCCCTACTCTCTCTCCCTGTCCCTGGGGTGAGACAGCTACTACCCTGGCACAGGGAGCAGAGGTAGAAGCTGGGGACTGCAGGGCCTGCAGGCATCCTCCCAACTCCCCTCTCACCAGGCTCTCTGTCCCCAACTCAGATGGCTCAGGCCTGTCCTGTTTTGCCCCACTAGACTCTCTAGGGACAGCCCCAAGGGCTCTCTCCTGCCACCAAGAGGTCAGGGGAGATAAACCAGAGCCTGGAATGCAGGGACCACTAGCCAAGAAGGCAAAGGCAAAGCAGGACCAGGCCAGGAGCCCCAGTGCCCGGTGGGAGGGCAGGAGGTGCCTGGGCTGTCCTGTGTCCTCATGTGGTCCCTGATGGCTACCAGGAATATTCGTGAAAACAGGGAAAGTTCGTTTCATTCATCAAAGGTTTTCGACCACCCAGCTGGCCTGCCCTGCCCTGGGGACCTGTTGCCACTGAATCCAGGTGAACAGAGCAGCAGGGACCATTGCATTGTTTACTCTGGCCCTTTTGCCTTCTGCGGCTGTCCTGCTCCACCCACCCCACCCCCACCCGTGTAGACATGCGCACTGGCCGCTGAGCCCTGTATAGCTGGAAATTGCAAGGCAATTGCATTTGTGGTCCCCAGAGAGCCAGAAAGGGGAAGGCTGCCTCCAGCTTGCAGACAGCTCAGAGACCTGTCCTGACCTGCCCCCAGCTCTTCAGCCCTGTCCCCCTCGTGGCAGGCACTGTTAGTGTCTCCCACACACCCATGAGCATGAACCAGTCCACACACCTCTCTCTTCTCTCTGGCCTTTGCACTGAGCTACACCCCCAGCACTACTTATGTATCTTATTTTTATTTTGAAACAGGGTCTCATCAAGTTGCTAAATTGCTGTGGCTGAGCTGCAACTTGGGAGCCTCCTGCTTCAGCCTCCCAGAGTGCTGAGCTCTGAGGCCTGCACACCACACCCAACTGCAATGATCCTGTGCAGTACAGTGGTGTTCCCAGAGCCTGGGCCAGCACAGGTGCATATGAGACATCCGGCAAAACAAATGACAAGATGGGAATCTGGAATCCCCAATTTAGTCTCTTTGAATTGCAAAGCTGGGCCTCCCATCATACTTCCTGTGTCACACTTCCTGTGAGCCCCGGTGGGGCTCTCACTTCTGCTGCAGAAGGAAGATGGCCTCCCCGCCGCCACTCTGCTGACATGGAGAACCAAGTGTGGCAAGACCACAGCCCTGTCTCTCAAGCGTGTGCAGGTCCTCAGGGGATGGAAAGTAAAGGCCCCCAAAATGGGGGCACAGGGTGACCGGCAAGAGCAGCCTTCAACTCTAGCCTTGTGCCGGGCCTCAGATCTCAGCAGGCTCTGCTGGCTGCAGGGCTGGCCCCCTTGCTGGCTGCACCCTGAGCCTTACAGCATTTGAGGAAGTTGGGTGAGCGTCCTCCTGCCACAGTGTCCGGCCCTGCAGGGCTGCCGCGCCCTCCGAGGTGGCCTGGAGCTGGCCCTGGGCTCCAGGTGGTGCTGAGCGAGTAGCAGGCACACCAGGGTGCAGACAGCTGGCAGCACACTTGCACATGGCACCCACGGGTCCGGTGGCAATGCGCCCCAAGAGCCACCTCATTCTACCTCCTAGGAGACTCAAAGTCACTTCTAAGCTCCATTCCACCATGGGTATAGGAGAAGCTGAGTGGTGCTGAGACTGGACATCTGCTGGCTCTCATCACCTCACCTGAGCCACTGAAGCCGTGCAGTGCGGGGGAATTTGAAAGTGCATTTGCATGCTATTTGCGCGGGGCGTTTAGTTAGCACAACCCGGAGAGGTCGGATTGCAGCAGGCTGCAAGCCCGCAGGAGCAAGATTCACACTACCGGGGCCTAGGGGCAGGTGCCAGGGCTCCAGTACACCACCAGTCCGACCAGGTTGCTCCCTTCTACTCCCCAGCAGGCCACCTCCTCAGGCTCTGGCACAGACCAAAGAAGGGGCAGAGGAAAGGAGACGCAAGGGGGCTGGCACAGCCGGCTCCCCCAGCCTGCTGTCCTCCACGACCTGCCAGGCGCCTGCTCACCTTTGACCTGGGCCTCGTACTCAGCCTGTAGCCCCCTCTCCCGGCGCAGCCTTCCGTGCGCCGCCATCGCGGCCAACTGGCCGCGCCGTCGAGCCCCGCTGCGTCCACGCGGGCAGGCGGGTGCCGCGACCTGGATGGAGCCCCTCCGCCAGCACCCCGCTCCGGCCACGCCCCGCCCCGCCTCCAGCACCACAGGGTGCGGGGCGGGGCCTGGCACTGTTCCCGAGGGGCTCCTGCCCCATGGCTGGCGACGGTCCCCATCCACTGTGTCCACACCTGGGCTACCTGTGCCCAAAGCCTGCAACCTAACATCTAGGCCTGGAGCAAGAGTCCCCGGATGCCCAGCAATTATCTCCCTGCTCACCATGCTGCCACCCCCACATTAGCTCCAGAAGGCTGTCTTTGGTAGCCACTGCCACACTGCACCCCACCAAGGCCACTGACACTCTATAGCAGTACACAGCAAGTCATCCCAGTATCCGGGAAGCTGAGGCAGGAGGATTACCTGGGGTATGAGGGCAGGCTGGTCTATGTACTGAACTGAAGGCCTGTCTGAACTACATAGCAAGACCCTGTGGGCAAAACCCAGCAGTGGACTGTGCCATGGTAGCTGCCCTAGGGCCCAGCTCCTCAGGACTGCCTGCACACCAGGTCCCCAGGACATCACAGGGTCCTCCTTCATGACTCACACAGCCTGAGAGGCCTCAGAGCTGGGACAGCCCACAGCTGGGCCTTCATCCTTTCAGGTCCCTATGCAGGGTGGCTTGTTTCCTTCTGCTCAGCTGGGGGAGGAGAGGGAGCAACAGCCTCAGTTCCTCATAGGTGGTTACCCCTTCCCACCACAGGAAGCTCTGACCCCATGGCCTCTCTGTAGCCTGAACCTGGCCTGGGCAGTCTTGGGGCCTCCCTTTCCTGGAGTGGAAGGGTGCCATCCACTCTAGGGAATAGGGAAATGGCTTTTCCAGGTGGCCTCAACAAGCCAGAGTGGATAACTGTGTTTGGCTTGGTGACAGGAAAATCCCTGGTCCAGCTTGTGGGACAGGAGCAACATAGCCAGGCACCACGTGTCCAGCTAAGCAGGTCCGCAGGCACACATACACACACGTGCAGAGGGTACATGTGGGTACCCTTGACCTCAGTCTGCCTGTGGGCCTGGTGGGAGGGGGCTGTGTAGACACTTCCAGGCTAGGAGAAAACATGTTCCATCAGTGAAGAGGTCTCTGTTAACCATTGCCAGAGCTCTTGTCTAAAAGACTGCCTTGTGCTCACAGTTTTTCTTTGGGACAGGGGACCGTGTCTCACTATGTAGTAGTCTAGGCTTTAACTGCCTATGAAGGCTAAGCCAGCCTTTAACTTGAGATTCTCCTGCCTCAGCCTCCCACATGCTAGGACCAGAAATATGTGTCAGCACCTCACGTGACTTTAAATGTAAAAGGGCTGGCCAAATAGCTCAGCAGGTTAAAGCACCTGCTTAGGGAGTCCCTGGCTTGCTGTGCCAGCCCCGCCACCAGGCGCGCTGAGATGGCCACTGAGACTGGGCGTGGTGGTGTGCATCTGTAATCGCAGCACGTGGGAGGCTGAAAACAGTAGGATCAGTCTGAGTCCAATCTGTGTGTAGGGAGACCCTGTACTAAATACATTAAATAAATAAATGTAAATAGGTTTTGCCTGGCATGGTGGCACAGTACTGTAATCCCAGCACTGGGGAGGTTGAAACAGGAGGATTTCTGTGAGTTAGAGGCCAGCCTGGGCTACAAAGTGAGTTCAAGGCCAGCCTGAACTACATGAGGCCCTGTCTCAAACAAGTCCAAAAAAATATAGAATTTTGTTTGCAGCGCTGGACTGGAACCTAGGGGCCCAAGCCTGCTGGACAAGCCTTTTACCAGAGCTACACCCTCAGCTACACACAGCGTCTTGAAAAAAAGTCTGTGGAGCTTCCCAGACCCTTCCCTGCAGACACTGATCTATGAGGCACCAGTGCTGGGGTCCTCCAGCGGGCAGGAGCCCCAGCTCATTGTGCGAGGGGCAGCAGAGCTATACAAATTCTGCCGCTGCAGCACAGACCTGAGCCCCACATCCAGCTGCTGCCTACCCTGAGCCCTGATTGGCCCCCAAACGTCCCTCCTCCAGCAGAGCCAATTCACAGGAAATGGCCGCCCATTGGCCTTCAAATCTCTCCACAGCCTCAGGTGCCCACGCTGTGCTATCCTGAGTGGAGGCTGAAAAAAGGCGTCTTGCAGGAGAGGCCTGGCTTTTGGGACACTACGTTGGCATCCGGGCCCCTGAATGGAGCCAAATCGTATTAGTTTTCTACCCTTTAGCTCCGATGCTCCCTTTCCAAGACCCCAGACTCGGCTCTCTTGCAGGTGAGGACCAGCTGTGCAGGACCTTTCTAAATCCATCGAGCAGGCCAGGCCTGTCAGCCCAGCAGTTGGGAGGCTGAGGCAAGAGGATGGTTGTGAGCTAAAGGCTAGCGTGTTTACATACCGAGACCATGTCTCCAAAAAGCAAAATAAAACCCTGAGGCAGGAGGGGAGGTAAAGGGGCCGTGGAATAAAGATATGTTATGTATATGTGACAGCATCTCTAAATGAATGCAATCATTATATGCTACAAACACGTGCGAATAAAATTTTGAGAAAAAAAATGCATGCATATTAAAAAAAAAAAACTATCCGCCAAAAATGAGAAAAATAAATAAAATCAAGCAAGTGAAGAGTGTACTTGGCCCTGGGAGGCGATCACAGGGCTGGCAGGTCATATGGCCAGAGGAAGATGAGAGCAAGGCGACAGTGAGCCCAATCAGGTCACCGCCAACCCCCTCGTTGCCCCCGACACTTTTCTAGAGCGCCTTTTCCAGTCTCGCCCCGGTCACCAAGCAGCGGCTTGGGAGGTGGATGCTGCTGATGGGGGAAGCGCTGGGCCCCTGAGCGAGGCAGGCCTGCGGTTCCTCCCTTTTCCTTCTCAGTCCGCAGCTACCACCTCCGCCCAGGAAACCTAACCGCTTAGGGGCCGGCCCAGCACCAAGCAACTGCAGTGACGCAGCGCGCAGGGCAGAGAGGCGGGAGGGGAAAGTGGGCCGCTCCCGGCCACCGTGAGTTCCGCTTGCCAGCCACGGGACGCGGCTGACGCAGCGCGCAAGCCCGCTCATCCGGGTGGAGCTCGTCCCGCCAAACCAATCAGATCCTGGGAACTAGGCCCGCCGAACCGGAAGGAACTGACGATGGGCGGGCCGAACGAAAGGGAAGCCTGTAACTAGCCGACCGGAACGCAGCTCCCCTCGCAGCAGGAGACTGGGGAAGGGCGGCTCGCGCAAGCGCATTTTCCCGCCCCGCCCTTTGCAGTTTGGGCCTGGCCACTACGGGGCGCACGCGTGGTGTATTCGCCGCCAGCCAGAGCCCAGCTTGCCTGGCAGGGGAACTAGTGGGGCTGCGGGTCCCAAAGGGCGCTGGCTTGGGCACCCGGACCTATGGTTCCACCACAGGGGAGAGTGAGGAGGCAGGGTGAAGGGCACCTGCTAGGGTCGGGGAGAGGTCGAGAAAAGCTGGACTTCAGTCTTTAACCTTCCAGACAGATGACAGGCAAGGAGACCATGGGGAACACGACTGTGCCTTGGTCAGGATCCATAGGACATGCCCGAGGGCTGGGGAGACGGCTCAGTAGAATAAGCGCTTGACTGGCAAGTACAAGGGTCTGGGTTCAATTCCCGGTTCCGCAAAAAAAAAAAAAAAAAAAAAAAGAAAAAAGAAAAAACCATAGGACATGCCCGGGCAGTATGGTGACTCAATGGGTACAGGCATCAAAATTCAAATTTAGAAGGACCATGGACCGGAGCAGGATGCTGATGCAGACTATGGGCCACAGTGAACACGGCAGAATTACGCAAAAATCACATGGACACTAGCCACCAAGCAGCATTAGTACCAGACTAGTGCGGTGGTGCATTCCTGTTACCCCAGCCCTGGGAGGCCGAGGCAGGAGTGCAAAGCCAGCCTGAGCTACACTGGAGCTTTTTTTTGAGGCAGGGTCTCCATATGTACTCCAGGCTGGTCTGGAACTTTAAATAATCCTCCTGCCTCTGCCTCCCAAGGCTGGAATGACAGACCCAAACCTGGCTCTTAATAATGGGGAGTGGTGAAGGGTAGGAGGAAGGCAATACTGTCCCATTCATTTCTCTAAATCTAACTAGACTGAAGTCCATGAGTTCTCTCCAAGAAAGTGGCTAGGGCCATGAGTGACCTAGGAAGTGGGGACTATATACCAGGCTGGCTGAGGGCAGGAGACCACACGTGATGGTGGCAGAGGTGTTGGTGGTGGTGTTGGTGGCAGTAGCAGCGGCAGCAGCAGCAGCAGTAGTGGCGGTGGGTGGTGGCGGCAGCGGTAGCAGCAGTAGCGGCGGCGGCGGCGGCGGAGGCAGCGGCGGCGGCAGCGGCAGCTGCAGCAGCAGCGCACACATTGCTCAAGGCCACAGGCTGAGCTTTATTGGGACAGCTCACGGGCTGAGGCCCGGGTGTGTGGGTTCTAGGAGGCAGAGTCGGAGGCCTCTGAGCTGTCCTTGACATCCGTGCTCTCTGTGGTCTCGCTGACCTCACTGAGGTCCTTGCTGTCCCCACCACTGTCTTCAGCAGCTAGGGTCTTCTCCTCCCGGCAGGACTCGCCCGGGCCTGGCAAGGGAGCACCTTTGCCCTCCACCTTGTTCTCGATGGCACCCAGCACCACATGCCTGCTCTTGTCTTTCAGCTCCAGGTGCCGCCTCAGCTGATGGGGGGACAAAGTGACAGTGCCTAAGTCTCTAGGCAAGAGTGAGGCAGCCAGCCAGGCAGAAGATTGCAGCACCTGGCTGTGCCTGTCCCTAGGCCCAAAGCAGGCCACCTCCATTGTTCCCAAAGCCACCCACTTGCCCCTCAGATCCTGCCAAAGAGTGGTTCCCTGGCAGTGGGCTCTGGGACCCATGGCCTCCTTGTTCTTTTTTTTTTGTTTTGTTGTCTTTTTGAGACAACGTCTCACTGTTTTCTTCAGGCTGGCCTCTTAGCTCGCAGTAGTTCTCGTGTCTCAACTTCCTGATGGCTGGGATAACAAGCATCTCCAGCTTCTAATGCTCTAAGACAAGCCAGGGTCATCTCCCCTAGGTTGCTGAGAAAGCCCAAGCCACCAGGGATAGCCCTGCTCTGGGGCCCTCCAGGATCCTACCTCCTCGGCCATCTGGGTGAGGTCCCTCTTCATAGCATAGGCATCTTCCCCGTCTGCGTAGTACTTAGGTTCCACCTCACTGATCCTGGGGCAAGAAGAGCCAAGCCTGGGGTGGCTCCTGGCATGGGGCAGAAGCCCAACCACAAGGCACCTTCCTTTCCCAGCAGCCCCATCTCCTGCTGGCAGATCCAGTGCCTGGCCACTTGTCCAGCTGGCCACCCAGCTGTCACCTAGCCTGCCCTTTCCTCTCTATCCTGTGTCCTGTTATCAAGCACACAATAGGTCCCCTGGGGTGCCTATACCAGCAGGTGTACTCACCCTGGACTCAGCCTAATGTCTGGGAATTTAGACAAAGCACTTCCCAGCAGAAACATTTTGGGATTGTTTGGCTGCTGGCAATACTGGGAATAAACCCAGGGCATTCCCCATCCTTTCTTGTTGCTGTTTTTGTTTTTTGGCAATACTAGGGAACCAAACTCTGGACCTTGCACTTGACAGGCAGGCACTTAAGCCACTAAGCTATATCCCTGGCTGAGATTTCAGGTGTGCACCACCATGCTGGCCTTTTTTAGTCTCATTTTTATTTATTTATTTTTGCTGGCTAAGCCCACCCTGAGGGCGGGGCTGGTGGGGCATGTGGTGCCAGTGATCGAACCGCAGTCCTCTACCCCTGCCTAAGCTTGCCCAAGAAAGTGCTTTAGACCACTGGGCTATCATGCTGGCCCTTGTTTTGTTTAATTTTTGAGCCGGGGTCTCACATAGCTAAGTTGCCCAGGCTGAGCTCAAACTTGCAATCCTCCTGCCTCAGCCTCCTGGCCCTAGAATTATAAGCATGCACCACCATGGTGGCTTCAGAGGCATTCTTGTTTTATTTTGGTTTTGGCTTTTTGAGATAGCTAAGGTCTTGTTATGCAGCCTAGGCTGACCTTAAACTCATTATGTAGCCCCACAATCCTCCTGCTTCAGCTTCCCAAGTGCTGGGATCATAGGCATGCACTACCACACCCAGCTTTCAGAGGCTTCTTAATGCTGAACTCAGCCTGAAGCCACTAGCCTGCTCAACAGTCCCTCTGCTCTCCTTGATACCAGCTCAAAGCCAAGTGTCTTGGGGGAGCCTTCAAGGGCAGTGCCACCCAACCCCACTGTCCGTCAGGCTGCATTCCCAGCAGACCTGGACTTGTCTACCCTTGCTGCTCTTGTTCCCAGCCCTTCTTGCCTTTCTTTCTGTGTAGTTAGTTTTTTCAAACAGGGTCTTTACTACATAGTGCAGGCTGGCCTCCAACTCACTAGGGGGCCCAGGTTCACTTGGAACTCAGAGAGCCTCCTGCTTCAGCCTCCCATGTGCAGGGATGACGGGTGTATATGATCAAGTATGGGCTGCGTGGCATTTCTCCCATTGCCCCCAGTCCCAAACCCCCATCTACTTACTGAAAGTTGAGGGTGTTGGAGTAGAGATGCAAGGCGGCCCGGTTGCTGCAGGGAAGAAGGTGCTGCTGAGCTGCAGAGGCACAGCCAGGCAGGGTGCACCACTCCCAATCACCACGCCTCCAGGAACCCTAGTCCAGCCTCACCTCTTCCTGACGTGCAGGGAGACATACTTGGCATTGAAGTTCTCTATCATGGCTCGAGAGGCCTGGTCCATGAGCTTCTGGGCCAAGCCCAGGCGCCTGTGGGAGCGTTTCACAGCCTGGAGGGAAGAGAGCAGCAGTGTGGTGGGCTCAGGGCGTCCCAGTCTCCCACTCCCACCCTGCTGGCAGCCAGGGTGCCCCACTCACCAGTGAAGTGATGTGTCCGTGGGGCACATCATCCGGATCCTCCTCCCTAAGTGAGCAAGGAGGCAGGTACAAAGGTGACAGCTGCAGGCATGGCCACCCTCCAGTACCTGTGCTGCCCCAGAACCAGGACCCAAGCCCCTCCCTAAAGCCATCAAACATGTGCAGTGTCCACAAACAGAATATTGCTCCATGATTTAAAACAAATTAACCCTTACGATGACAAGGCAGGAGGATCAGCATGAATTCCAGGACAGCCTGGGCTACAAAGCAAGACTCTAGCTCAATGAAAGCAATAATAAAACAGTAAAAGATAATGAATAATAAAAACAAATTTTAAAAAGCAATAATAATGTGTCAAGCCACAAAACAGTAGGATAAGGGCCGGCAAGATAGCTCAGAAGACTAAGCATCTGCTTAGGCAAGTGCAGGGACTGGGGTTCAGTCCCTGGTACCACATGCTGTGCTAGCCCCACCCCAGGCACGCTGAGTGTGATGGAGCACTATAATTCCAGTGCTGGGGAGGCTGCAAACAGAGGGATCCCTAGTAGTCTGAGCTGCATAGTGTAGTGAGACTCTGTACCAAATACATGAAAAGAAAAAGCCTGGTGAGATGCAGCCTAAGAGCATGTTGCTAGGAGAGGCCACAAACTACCATCCCGGGAGGGCCAATCTGTGGTGAGGAAGGATGATAAGTGACAGGTGCCACAGTGTTGCTGTGCTGTGGGACACAAGTGTCCAGACCCAGGGGGAATAGGGAAACTGGATAACACAAGGACAGGGACAGCCACTGGTGGCAGGGCCAGCTAGAGTGTCATGCTCAGAGGAGAGTGCTTGCAGTCCCACTGCAGTGCTGCCACTGGGAGTAGCACACTCCCAGAGAGAACTACAGTAGGGTAAGCTCAGGGCTTAGTGGACAAAGTCTTGCTGCTGAGTCCTCACCTTCGCCAAAGGCCTCACCTGACAAAGCACATTGAAGCCACAAATGGAAGGATGGGCTTACATGAAAATTCTTGGTGTTCTCTGCTCAATTTCTCTGTAAACTTTATTTTTTTTTATTTTTTATTTTTTTGTCTTTTTGAGGCAAGGTCTCACTATGCAGTTCAGGCTGGCCTTAAGCTCATTTTGTAGCTCAGGCTGGTCTCGAACTCACAACAATCCTCCTGCCTCAGCCTCCCGAGTGCTTGGGATTACAGGCCTGTGCCACCACGCCCGGCTTCACTTTTGGTTTTTCAAGTCACTTGTTTTCTGTAGTTTTTATGGAAGCGTCTATGGGGTGTTCAGGGTCTCACTACTAGATCAGACTCGTAGTGATCTGCCTGCTTACAGCCTCCCCAGTCTTAATTAGGTGCCACCATATCCAGTCTCAATTGCTGTCTCAGCAAGCCCCACGCCCGGCTTCTCTGTAAACTTTAAATTGTACTCAAGGCAATCCTCCTGCCTCATCCTTCTGGGTGCTGGGGTGACAGGCGTGGTGCTACCACACCCAGCTGGTTTAGTATTTCTAAAAACCCACAGTAGCCCTTCCCTGATACAGTCTCGGGCTAGCCCGTAGGCCCAGCCTTAGGCTTATCCCTTCCTCCTCGAAGACTCACATTTTGGCCAGGACATACCCCACAATCTTCCCATTCTCATCCTCAGCAATGTAGGACAGCTGGTGACAGAGAGGAAAGAAGTCAGGGAAGGTTACAGCACCACTCAGCACCCCACCACTCACGTGTGCCCTATGCCCTGCTCCTGACAGCCGGAAGCTGATCAAGCTGCGAGTTATGTGACAGCCTGTGACCGGCGGCCAGGGCCCTGTCCCTGCAGAGTTCCGGGCCCATTGGCAGAAGCCCAGCCCTGGCGGGCGAGAGCGCACCTGAGGCCAGGAGAGGCCGTGGTAAAAATAGTACTTCATCTGGTAGTTCTCGGGCAAGCAGAGCAGGTTGCAGTGCTGCATGTTCATCAGGTCCTCGGGCTGCGGGGAGGTATGGGGCGCGGCCAGTGAGACGCCGCTCCCAGGCTGGGGGCCTCGCTGCGCCCCAGGCCCGGCCCGCAGCCCCCACTTTGTGGAGCAGCGCTTCCCGAAGCCCAGCCCACGGGACCCTGTCATCGCGCGGATGAGACAGATCGGCGGCTCGAGCCCCGCTCTCTGCCGCCCAGCGGGTCCCTGGGAGCATGCGCACGCGGCCACCCGCCGGCGCCCACGCGGCGTGGACAGCCTCCGGGCCCAGGCCCTCACCCTCGCATTGCGGATGTTCATCACGGCGACGGGATCGCGGGTCCCGGAGAGCGTGATCGCGCAGTCCGCAGCCGCTGCGCTCTGAAGCGACACCGGAGTACCGGCCTGAGACGGGATTGCGGGGGGCGGCGGCGGAAGAGGCGGTGCACTGCTAACCGGCCACCAGACGGAAGTACGCGGCCACTGGGCCCGCCTCCCGGCCAAGCAGCACCTGCGCGGAGTGGCCCTCTGTGCTGGGCGGGGCACGCGCGAGCCAATGAGCGGGTCAGACGCGAGGCCAGGCGCTGGCTGGCGAACTGAGACTCGCAGGCTGCGGGATGCGGCAAGGCGGTGACCGACTCCCATCCCCAGGCCCTAGATTGCAGACGCGCGCACAAGGGCAGGTGCAACAGGCCGAACTTTATTCCGCGCCACAGTGGGCAGGGGCGGCGGGTCGGGGACAGGGGGTTCCAGGGTCCAGGGCGTGGTCGCTCACCAGGGCGCCCAGCATCTCCTCACACATGGCCAGGCACCGCGGCACGTGGAAGCAGCCTTAGGAGAAAAGCTGTAGGTTGGGACGGCAGAGATGCCCGGAGCCGCGAGCCCCTGAACCCCGCTGCTCACCTTTGAAAGGGCCCCCTTTGATAGTGAGCGCGACCTGCCCCTCCCGGTTGAGGTAGCCAAACCATTCGCCTTGCTTAGGATCGCGAAACTGGGTAAGAAGGAGATGGTATTAGCCAGCGTCGAGGTCCCCTCTGCAGCGCTGCGACATGGCCCCAGCCTGAGAAGGGGCTCCCGGGATAGAGGTTCCAGTCTGGCTCCTTGTATACTACTTAATCCGGACACATTGTAGCGGCAGCACAGGGAAACTCTAACCAAGGACCCCATTGTGCCGCTGGCAGCGTGGTCAACATCCTGGCAGAGATGGGCCACATCACTGAGCCCTGCTCCTGCCCAGCTCCCCACAGCCGCTCCTCTACCAGCCCTGGTGCCCAGCTACTCCCGATGCTGCAAGTGGCACCTATGCAGAACCCAGAGTGCGTCCTGGCCTCAGCCACACCTTTTTCTTTCCGTGCCAATAAGTTAGGTGGAGTCCCTTCTCGGGTCACAGAACACACCAGTGACCAGAATCCACTATCATGGATAGCCCTGCTGGGAATAGTGGTGCACGCCTGTCAGCCTGTCATTCCATCACTACTGGGGCTGCAGCAGGAGAATCTCTGCCAGTTCAAGGCCAGGCTGAGTTACAAAGTGAGCTCAAGGCCAGCTTGAAATGCATAGCAGGCCCAGTCTCAAAAAATAAATAAATGGGGCTGGGGAGATGGCTCAGTTGAACAAGCACTTCCCAGGCAAGCGCAAGGGCCTGAGTTCAATCCCTGGTTCCGCAAAAAAAAAAAAAAAAGTTAATGAGGTTCAGCAAGATAGCTCAGTGAACTAAGCGCCTGTTTTGGCAAGCACAGGTTCAATACCCAAGGTGAGGGCCAAGGAGATAGCTCAGAATAAGAACTTCCCTGGCAAGCACAAGGGTCTGAGTTCAATCCACAGTTCTGAGAAAAAAATCCAGTCAACATGCCGCCAGCCCTGTCCCCCGGGAAACACTGAGCCACACTGAGTGAGGGCATAGTGATGTATGACAGTAATCCCCACACTGGGGAGGCTGAAAACAGGAGGATCACTACTGACTTACACCAAATACATAAAAGTGAAAATAAAGGGCCAGGGAGATAGCTCAGTGGTCTAAGCACCTGCCTGGCAAGCAAAAGGACCCAGGTTTGCAATCCTCCATATTGTGTGCTGTGCCTGCCATTGAGTCCGGGTGTGGTGGCACATGCCCGTGATCCCAACGCTGGGGAGGCTGAGACAGGAGGATCAGAGTCCAAACTGCACAGTGAGACCCTGTATCAAATAAATAAATCTTTAAAAAAATTTAAAAGCTAGAAAATAAAGTTCCTCCTCAGAAAGATCATACAACAGACCAGTGACATCAAAGTCCACTGTCAAAGTGTCCCTCAAAATTGTGGTCTGTGAGAGTTGGTGTATCCTCCCAGAGTGTTGTGCCAGGCCCCTCTACCCACACTATGTTTGTTGTGACAGCTTGTGTCCCTTCTGATTTTACTACTCTTGAGAGGAAGCTAATACCCCAGCATGAGAAAAAATCAACCCCCCCATTGTTTCTGTCCCATTTGTCCTGTGTCGCAGACGTTTGCTTTCTGAATTGTCCTACTGCTCTGTGATCATGAGTGACCTGGAGGATTTTGTAACTGTAATGTACTCTCTTGTCGAAGTACATCGTTGCATCTCAAAGTGGCTCTTGGTGGCCCTCTTAAAACCACAGTGCAAAGGCAATCCACGCTTAGTGTGTGCCCTTTGAAGCTCCGTGTTGGGGTCTTGGGCAGCCCCTTCAAGAGCTGCTCCATGCTCAGGCCCTTGGGGACCCTGGCTGTCCCCCCATGTTCCCAGTGCTGCTGCTCCTCAGCCTTCTGTACTCAGAAGCTTACTTTGCACCACATATCTTAGCATTGTCTATGTTGTTCAGTTTGGTTTGATAAGACAGGGTCTCACGAGCACAGATTGCACTTGTAACTCATGGCAGTCCCTTGCCTCAGCTTCCTGAGTGCTGGGATGATAGGTAGGCCCCTGTGCCCCACTGTTCACTTTTGAGACAGTCTCAGTATGGAACTTGAACTCACTGTATATCCCAGGCTGGCCTCAAACTCCCAGGGATTCTTCTGCCTCAGCTTTCCCTGCTGGGATGACAGGTGTGTTTGACCATGCTGGGATTTCTGGTTTTGTATTTGTTTTTTCTTTTTTTTTTATTTAGTACAGGGTCTATAGGGTATTACTACGTAGATCTGACTCATAGTGATCCTCCTATTTTCAGCTTCCCAAGTGCTGGGATTACAGGTGTGTGCCACCACGCAGAGTCTCAATTGCCATCTCAGTGTGCCCTGGGGGGGGTAGTGTCAGCACAGCACACTGGGGATCGAACCACTGCCACTGCTGTGCTCTGTGTAAGCAGGCTCTTTAGTCCCCTGAGCTATCATTTTTGGAACCGTTTTCATTGGAAAGTCACAGGGATCCTCCTGCTTCAAATGCTAATTATTAGCATCCCAAATGCTAATAATGTTTCTGATTAGTATGATCTGATCATTTTGTTTTGTTTTGTTATGGGCTGGGGAGATGGCTCAGTAGAATAAGTGCTTCCCTGGAAAGCATAAGGACCTGAGTTCAATCCCCAGTTCCGGAAAAAAAAAAAAGATATATGACCTATCTATTTTGCTGTGTTTTTCTGACACAGTCTCACTACATAGTTTAGGCCAGCCTTGAATTCACTGTGATCCTCCTGCTTCAGCCTCCTGAGTGACCTGTATTCTTTTTTTTTTTTTTTTTTTTTTTT
>PVKA01026729.1:0-31375 GCA_004027165.1 Ctenomys sociabilis
GGTGTTCTGTATGCTTCGGTGACCTGAATGTTGGATTGTTTCCTCATATTTGGGAGGTTTTCTGCTATTATTTCTTCCCAAATTCTTTTTATGTCATTTGTATTGACTCCTTCATTCTCGTTGATACCAATTATTCTCACATTGTTCATTCTGGCGTCATCCTGCAGGTGATGGATTATTTTTTCCTGCATTCTTGTTGCTTTTAAGAGATCCTTTCTCACCTTTTTACTAGCTGCTCCGGCATCTTCAAGATCTGAAACTCTTTCTTCGCTTTCACTCAGATGGTTTTGTAGACTCGTGATTGCTAATTTTAGTTCTTCTATATCTCTTTGACTGTGTTTCATGTGTTCTATTTCTTTTCTGTATTGCTCCTTCAAGGAATCCATCATATTTCTGATCTCCTCAATTTTTTTATCCATGACTTCTTTAAAGGTAGTTATTAATTCTTTTTCCGTTGTGTTTCTTCCAAGTTGGATTTCCTCTGTATATTTCTGGACTTGTTTCGGTATTTCAGATCATATGACTTCAAAAAGTTCTTTTTTTATTTCAGAAGTTATTTCTGCTTTGAGTTCCTCATGATCTTTCTGTTGTTGTTTCTTTGTTTCATATTCTGTTAATTCATATATATCAGTTTAAATAGTGCTCTCTGCACTTGTTCTGGGTGAGCATCGTTTTTCCACCCAATGTTTCTGGAATTCATTCTTTATTTCATATTCTCTGTATTCAAATATTTCTTTTTTAAATTGGGGAATTACTTCCCATTTTATTTCCTCTATAGCTTTCTGCTGTTGTTCCTTTGCTGCTGTATCTGTTACTTCATTCGTTGCAGCTGAGCTAGTGTTCCCTGCCTTTCCTGATGGACACGAGGTCTGGGATTGCATTTTTCCCCTTCTCTTTGTCATTTTGTATAGCACTGATCTTTGACCTTTGGTGTAGAGCTTTGGTGCAGCTATAACCTTAGCTTGTTATGAGATTCGGGTACCAGTCTATTAAGTTTGAGATTTTCCAGGTATGCCTATCCTGGGTCTAGATGTTGGGTTCAGTTCCTTTTTTACTTCAGCTCCTTTGGTTCCCCTCTGTTGGTTCCCGGGGTCAGCCCTCCTGTGTCAGGCAGGGCGTTCCCCAGGTCAGTGGGCCTGGGCTTTGGTGGGTTTTCTGGGCTCACAAAAGGATAGTGGATGATCTTATTCACTGAGTAGGCTCTACTGAGCCGACCAGCTTGTGCTGGGTCTGGGTCTACAGGCCGTAACCCAAGAAGGCTGGGAAAGGTCCCTCTGGTGCAGTGGGCCTCGAGCCCTCACTCACAGGCCAGGCTGTGCTGGATTTCGGTCCATAGCGTGGGACCGTGGATTGCTGAGAACTGTCCCTCCAGTGTGGCAGGCTTGGAGTTCTCACTCCAGGCCGACCTGCACTGGGTCTGTGGCTGTGGGGTTTGACCAGTAATCACCTGGAAATGTTTCTCTGGCACAGTGTGCCTGGAGCTATCAGCAGGCCATGGGAGGTGACGGGCAGCTTAATCCCTGGGAAATGTATCTCAGGCACAACGGGCCTGAGGTTCTACAGTCACTGACCTTTGATGCTTAGAGAATCAGGGAAATTCCCACTCAATCAGTGGGCTTTAGGTCAGGGGATCCGGGTAGGTGTTGGTGAGTGGGTTCTGAGGTTTCAGGCCAGTCACTGGCTTAGAGGGGTTGGATACAGGGATCCGCGTAGCGCACGTGGGAAGAAGCCAAAGGCTCTCCCTTAGACTCACCACACTCTCACTGATCTGGGAAGCCTGGTGAGTCCTGTAAATTTGCTCTTGCTGGGCGAGCTTGGCGCAGGAACCAGTAGGCCGCTGGAGTCAGCCACTGTCTCAGGCTGGTCCCTGGCTGGGCTCTGGGGCTGGGTGGGCGAGGGTGGGATCGAGCAGGATGGCAAAGTTGGCCATGTTGTCTCTGGCCAGTCTCAGGGGCTGGGCCGGCGCAGGCGGGATGGAGGAGGATGGCGGAGTTGGCTGCGCTGTCTCTGACCGGTCTCAGGGGCAAGAACCAACCTCTTGATTTGTGGATTCTTTGAACTGTTTTTTTTTCATCTCAATTGAGTTAATTTCTGCTCTACTCTTTATGTTTTCTTCCTGGCATTGCGCTGTGGGATTTGTTTGCTCTTCTTTTTCTAGTTGTTGGGGGTGCAACCTTAAGGTGCTAAATTTTCCCTTTCTGTTTTCCTAATGTGTGAGTTAATAGCCATTATTTTCCCTCTAAGAAGTGCATTCATCGCATCCCATAAATTCTGGTAATTTGTACTTGAATTTTCATTGAATTGTAGATATTGTTGAATTTCTTATTGAATTTCTTCTGCAACCCATTGATTGCTGAGTAGGGTGTTCTTTAGTTTCCATGAATTTAGTGGGTTTTTCTGGTTTCTTTTGCCATTTATTTACAATTTCATTGTATTGCGGTCAGATAGTATGCATGGGCTAATTTCTATTTTTTGCATATACTTAGGCATGACCTCTGTACTAGTATGTGGTCTATTTTGGAAAATGACCTTTGTGCAGCTGAAAAAAATGTGTATTCAGCTGTGGTTGGTTGGAACACTCTGTATGTGTCCACCACGTCCATTTATTCCAAGGTCTGGTTCAGTTCTGCGTCTTCCTTGCTAATTTTTTCTTGTTGACCTATCTATTTGAGATAAGGGTGTGTTACGATATCCTGTTATGATTTTGTCCTTAGACATTAAGTTTTTCATGTCCCTTAAGATTTGTCTTACATGGTTGGGTCCTCCTCTGTTTGGTGCATAGATATTTATGAGTGTTACTTTTTGCTCTTGAATTTTTCCCTTGACCAATATATAGTGGCCTTCTTTGTGTTAATTGATCATTCTTGGTTTGAAGTTGAGACTGTCTGAGAACAGAATTGCTACTCTTGCTTTTTTCTCAAGTGCTGGGGCATGTAGTAGTGTATTCCGTCCATTGACTTTGAGCTTATTAATGTCCTTTTGAGTTACGTGTGTTTCTTGTATACAGTATATTGTTGGATTTTGTTTCCTAATCCACTGTGGCAGTCTATTTCTCTTAATTGGAGAATTGAGTCTGTTTACATTTATATTTATAATTGAAGTGTGCTGACTTATGTTTGTCATGATATTTACCTGGTATTGCTTACTTCTTTGTAACCTGTGTTTAATTGTCTGTCCTGTTTAGTGGGTTCCTTCAATTCTTATTCATGGAGTTCTGGACATTGTGGTCTCTCTCTAGAACCTCTTTCAGCAGCCTGTGGAGGGATCGCTTTGTCATCATGAAATTCTTTATTTGTTCTTTGTCGTGGAAGTATTTCACCTCTCCATTAAACTTGAAAGAGAGTTTTCCAGGGTATAATATTCTGGGATGGAATTTCTTTTCGTGTAGACTTGAAGAACTCTGTTTCATGCTCTCCTTGCCTTCATTGTTTGTGTAGAGAAGTCGGCTGTAATTCTGATGGGTTTTCCTTTGAATGTGAGCTCCTTCTTCTCTCTAGCAGCTTTCAGTACATTATTTTTGTGTTGGTTTCTGCGATCTTAACTATTATATGTCTCAGTGTGTTTCTACTTAGTTTGAGGTTATTTGGAGTTCTGTATGCTTCGATGAACTGAATGTTGGATTGTTTCCTCGTATTTCAGAAGTCTTTTGCAATTATTTCTCACCTAATACTTTTTATGTCATTTGTATTGACTCCTTCATTCTCGTTGATACCAATTATTCTCACATTGTTCATCCTGGCGTCATCTTGCAGGTGATGAATTTTTTTTCCTGCATTCTCATTGTTTTGAAGAGATCCTTTCTCACCTTTTCGCTAGCTGCTCCGGCATCTTCAAGATCTGAAACTCCATCTTCGCTTTCACTCAGATGGTTTTGCAGACTAGTGATTGATATTTTTAGTTCTTCTCTATCTCTTTGACTCTGTTTCATGTGTACTATTTCTGTTCTGTATTGCTCATTCAATCAATCAATCATAAGTCTGATCTCCTCCTTTTTTATCCATGTCTTCTTTAGAGGTAGTTATTCATTCTTTTTTGGCTGTGTTTCTTTTAAGTTGAATTTCCTCCGTATATTTCTGGACTTGTTTTGGTATTTCAGATCCTATGACTTCAAAAATTGTTTTTTTTATTTAAGAACTTATTTCTGCTTTGAGGTCCTCATGATCTTTCTGCTGTTGTTTATTTGCTTCAGATGCTGTTAATTCATATATATTAGCTGGAATAGTGCTCTCTGCACTTGCTCTGGTTGAGTATAGTTTTTCTACCCAGTGTTTGTGGAATTCATTCTTTATTTCAGATACTATGTATTCAAATATTTCTTTTTTAATTTGGGGAATTACTTCTCGTTTTATTTCCTCTATAGCTTTCTGCTGTTGTTCCTTTGCTGCTGTATCTGTTACTTCATTCGTTGCAGCTGTGCTAGTGTCCTCTGCCCTTCCTGATGGACTCGAGGTCTGGGATTGGATTTTTCCCCTTCTCTTTGTCATTTTGTATAGCATTGACCTTTGACATTTGGGGTAGAGCTTTGGTGCAGCTATAACCTTAGCTTGTTATGAGATTCGGGTGCCAGTCTATTAAGTTTGAGATTTTCCAGGTATGCCTATCCTGGATCTAGCTGTTGTGTTCAGTTCCTTTTTTGCTGCAGTTCCTTTCGTTCCCCTCTGTTGGTTCCCGGGGTCAGCCTTACTGTTTTAGGCAGGTCGTTCCCCAGTTGGGCAGGCCTGGGCTTTGGTGGGTCTTCTGGGTTCACAAAAAGGATAGTGGATGATCTTATTCACTGAATAGGCTGTACTGGGTCAGCCAGCCTGTGCTGGGTCCAGGTTTACAGGCTCTAACCCGAGAAGGCTGGGAAAGGTGCCTCTGGTGCAGTGGGCCTGGAGCCCTCACTCACAGGTCAGGCTGTGCTGGGTTTCGGTCTGTTGTGTGGGACAGAGGATTGCTGAAAAATATCCCTCTGTCGTGGCAGGCTTGGAGTTCTCACTCCAGGCTGACCTGCACTGGGTCTGTGGCTGTGGGTGGGACTGGTAATCACCTCTTAATGTTTCTCTCGCACAATATGCCTGGAGCTCTCATCAGGCCATGGGGTGTGGGGGGCAGGGTATCCCTAGGAAATATCTCTCAGGCACAGCGGGTCTGGAGTTCTACATTCACTGAACTTTGATGCCCAG
Organism: Ctenomys sociabilis; assembly: GCA_004027165.1. Lineage (NCBI taxonomy): Eukaryota > Metazoa > Chordata > Mammalia > Rodentia > Ctenomyidae > Ctenomys > Ctenomys sociabilis. The sequence continues at coordinate 5,166 of PVKA01026729.1, forward strand.
AGAATCGGGGAAATTCCAACTCGATCAGCGGGCTTTAGTGCAGGGGATCTGGGGAGGTGCTGGTGAGTGGGTCCTGAGGTTTCAGTCCAGTCACTGGGTTGGAGGGGTTGGGGGCAGGGTCCGGGTAGCGCGCGTGGGAAAAAGCCAATGGTTCTCCCTCAGACTCACCACACTGTCACTGATCTGGGAAGCCTGTTGAGTCTTGGAAATTCCCACTCACTGCGAGAGCTTGGGGCAGGATCCAGGAGGCCGCTGGAGTCAGCCACTGTCTCAGGCCGGTTTCTGGCTGGGCGGTGTGCCTGGGTTCGAGTAGACTGCTGATGTTGGTTTTGCTGTCTCGGGAGGTCTCTGGGGTTGCGCCGGCATGGGTGGGATCAGGAGGATGGTAGAGTGGGCCGTGCTGTTTCTGGCTGGTCTCTGGGGCTGGGCGGGCATGGGTGCAATGGAGCAGCATGGCCTTTTATATGTTCTTGAAGTCCTTTATTCTAGTGACTGCTAGTTAATATTTTTTTTTCCTGTTTCTAGATTGTCTTTTGACTCTCTTGGTGATTTTTTTTTGACGTACAGAAACTTCTCAGTGCAATGAGATCCCAGTAGTTGATTCTCTGAGTAATTCCCATGCAGGTTTGCTTTTTGTCCATGATATCTGCCTAACCCCACACCTTCAAGAATTCCACCTACTTTCTCTTCCAATACATAATAGGCATTTCATCAAACCTGTATAACAATTTTTTTTTTTTTAATTTTGTGTTTTCGCCCAACTTGGGATTGAACTCAGTTCCTTTCACTTGACACCGAAGTGTTTATTCCACCAATCCAGCTCCAAGGCCCTGTATAGCAATTTTGTTATATAAAATTGTATATGTCCATTTCCATAATGTTCATTCTTCCTATTTAGGAGCAAGGGATATCTTTCCATTTTCTACAATCTTCTTTGATTTCTTTTCCAGATTATAGAAATTTTCATTGTAATGATCTTTCAATTCCTTTGTTAGATTAATTCCTACGTATCACATTTTTCAAAATGCTATGGAGAAGGGTATTTTTCTCTAGTTTTCTTCACAGTGAGATCATTGTCTCTATAAAGAAATTCTGTTGATTTTTGAGTATTAAGTTTATATCGTTTTATGCTACTCAATGTGCTTATTAATTCCATGTACTACCTGGTGGATTTTTTTTGGTGGGGGGGTTGCAGGTAGAATATCATGCTATCTGTGAGTAATGATATTTTAACTTCTTTCTTACCTATTCTTCCTTTTATTTCTCTTTCTTGTCTAATGGCTCCGGCTTATATTTCTAGAGCTATATTGAATAGGCATAGCATTATTAGACCTCCTGGTCTTGTTTCTGATTTCAGAGTAAAATATTTTGTTTCTCTGCATTTAGAACGATGTTGCTTGTTTGTTTCCTTTCGATGGCTTTTAGCAGATTGAGATATAGGCCATTGACTCCAATTTTATATAAAATTTTGATCATCAGTGAGTGTTGGACATCATCAAAAGTCTTTTGTGTGTCTATTGAGATGATTATGTGGGTTTCGGTTTTAGCTCTACTAGTATAGTGTATGATATTTGTTTATATTTAACCATGCTTGTATCGCTGATATAAATCCTACTTGTTTGTGTTGTATGATCTTCATGTCGATTTACTATACTCTGTTTGTATTGTAGAATTCTGTATCTATGTTCATAAGAGTGACTGGTTTGCAATTCTCTTTTCTTGGTTAGTCTTTCTCTGGTTTTGGTATCAGTGTAATACGTGCCTCATGGAATGATTTGGGGAGCATTGCTTCTTTTTCACTTCCATTAAAGAGGTTTGAGAAGTATTGGGATTAAATCTTCCCTACATTTCTTGTAGATTTCAGGCTCAGTTTTGATAAGTTGTACCTATCTAGAAATCTGTTCATTTCTTCTGTGCATTTGATTCTTCCAGAGTAAATATTTTCAAAGTACCTATTGATGATGAGCTGCTTTTCTATAGGATCTGTTGTAATTCTGCTCTTTTCATTCCTTATTACTTGAATTTAAGTTTTTTCTTTTCTTTTTTGATAAATTTCACTTGGGGTTTTGTCAATTTTATTCAATCTTTCAAAGAACCAGATCTTTATTCATTAATTATTTGCATTGTTTACTTTGCCTCAATTCGTATAATTTCTTCTCTAATCTTGAAAATTTTCTCCCATATTTGGACCTTGGCCTTGTTTTCCTCTTCTTTTTCTCAAAACTTAAGGTGTCACATTAGAGCGTGCATTTGTTCTCTTTGTTCAAACTCCTAGCTCCTGCACCTGCTTTTAGGAGCTTTAATACACTGAGCGATTTAACCAGCCCTGTTTTTTCTTTTATCAACATTTTCTAGTTTCACTGCACAGTGGTCAGAGTCTATGCATGGGGTAATTTTTGTTTTTTTTACATTTACTTAAGCATGTTATACGGAGTAATTTGTGATCTGTTTTCGACAACATTCCATGTGCAAGTGAAAAGAGCATGTATTATGTGTTTTATTGGCAGACTCTGTAAATGTGCACTAAGTCCTTTTACTCAAAGGTAGTTTGGTTTGCTACTTCTTTGCTAAATTTTGTCTGCTTGATCTATCTTTCTGAAGTAAGGGGATTTAAAATTTCCCTGTTAAGGTCATGATGTTTGTAATTTCATATCCATTAAAAAATTTTTTTATACACTCGGGTGTTACTATTTTTGGTGCATACATGTTTGTGACTTATCTCTTCCTTTTGAATTTTCCCATAACAATATTCACTGCCCTTTGTTATCTCATTTCACCATTTTTGGTTCGAAGTTGAATTGTATGTGAACAATATCACTACACCAGATTTTTTGTAAGCTCCTGGAATATTGAATATTGTTCTTCATTCTTTGAATTTAATGCCGTGGATTTCTTTATGGGTTAAATACATTTCTTATGTTCAGCATGTCGTTGGATTTTATTTCTTGATCTACTCTGCCAATCTATTTCTTTTAACTGGTGAAATGAGTCCACTTACAACAATGACTAAAATTTGATATGTTATGGTTTATATTTGTACTATGTTTTGTGGCTAGTTGTCTCCCCAAAGCTTCATGCAGTCATGGCGTGGACTTCTAGAGTTTATGACTAACTCATGATCAACTGAGATTTTGAGTGTGAAAGCTATTGATATTATGGGTATGAGTACAACACCTAGCCTGCGGCTGATAGCCTGAGTGTGACTTAAGGGAGACAGAGTTGCTCTCTATAGCCGTTGTTGCCTGCCATTTCACTTTTGTTGTTTACCACCATCACGAAAGGTTGCTCTCTGCCAAGGGCCACTCTGCTATGGACTTAGCTGAGTATGGACTGAAATCACCAATAACTGTGAGCTAAGTAAGTCTTTCCTTCATTCATTTTGAGTGTTGGGTATTTGTTGAAGAAATGAGAGAAGAGTAACTGAGACAGTTTGCTATGTTATTTTCCTGGTGTTGATACCCTACTTTTCTCCTGTGTTTTAACTGTTCGCTTTACTTGCTGGGTTCTTTCTGTTCTAATTCTTGGAGTTGAGGTCATTTTTATCCCTTTGTAGAATGCTTTTGTTGCTATGTGTAGTATTGGTTTCATAGTCATAAATTTCTTTAGTTGTTCTTTGTCGTGGAAGTATTTTACTTCACCATTACACTTGCATGAGCGTTTTGCTTGGGTTTATCACTCTGGGATGGAATTTCTTTATTTTATTTTATTGAAGAACAAATAGCAATGAGACAGTTTCAAATCAAATTAGTTGGACAGATTCAACAGCCAATACATTGTACATTGTTTTCATAGTGGCTTTTTTGTTGTACAAGGTGCATATGTGATACTCTATCCATAAACACCATTACAGCAGATGCCCCTAATCAATAAATTAAGAGAATATAGATGTATACCTATCTTTTTTAAAGCTGAATTATAGTACAGTTTCAATAATTAATTCTTTTTACATTGTTATCTTCCTAGTGGTTATCCATCATATAAGAAGCAGACAGGACATCCTGTCCAAACACTGTTAGTGCAAATCTTGCTTCTTATAGAATTATGCAAAAGTACTGAATATTTATCCTAGCTGTGCTGTGTATACAAACACAGAAAGGTTCTTCCTTTGTATCCCTGTGTTTTGTTTAGTCCTGTCAAAGATGGGTATTCTATTGCCATTCACTTATTATAGGTTCTTGAATTCTGTGAAACAATCGAAAAGGAATTTCTTACTCCTTGCTATTGTTGGTTTGTGATGAGATTTATGCTGGTATTCTGATGAGTTTTTCTTTAAATTTAATATATTTCTTATCTCTAGTAGCTTTCAGTATGTTGTTCTTGCATTGAATTTCTGGGATCTTAATTATTATATGTCTGGGTGTAGATTTAATTGAGTTAATATTATTTGGAGTTCTATATACCTCAGTTATCTAAATTTCAGATTGTTTCCCCATATTTTTGAAGTATTCAGTTATTAGTTCTGATCAAATTCTTTTTTTGTTGTTTGTGTTGGCTCTTTCTTTCTTATTGGTACATGTTATTCTTTTGTAGTTCATCTTCTCGTTTTTATGAGCTGTTGAATTATTCCATCCTAGATCCTTGATGTTTTTAAGAGATCTTTAGTTTCCTACTCACTAGCTTTAATGCTCTCTTCAATGTCTGAAAGTTGGTCATCACTTTTATTTAAATGGTTTTAGCAACTTTTAATAGAGTTTTTAATTTCCCATGTATCTCTTTGAATCTGAATCATGCATTTTATTTATTTCCCACACTGCTCATTCAAGGTTTCCATCATTTTTCTATTCTCCTATATTTTTATCCGTTTTTTCTCCCTTGAAAAGGCTTAGTACTCTTTCATTATATTTATCATTTGTTTCATATACCTGGGTTATTATTTCTGATCTTATTTTTTTCTATACCCTTCTGCATTTGTGTTTTTTTTTTCTTTTGATTGTGTTGCTATTTGCTGTGTGACTATCCATTTCTTCTATATTAATGTCTGCTGAATTTATTCTGTGTACTTTGTGGGCTGAGGCTGTATTTTTTCGGTCCTTCTTTGGTCATTTTATCCTTCAGAGGGAACTCTATTTTGATTTCTGTGATACTTGTTTTGTAGGTGGCTGTATACTGCAATCAGAACTCTGTAATGATAATTTTCTTTAGATGTGTCTTCTGCGTCAGGGATTCTTGTTTTGTTTTGCCTCAAGGTTTTGCCTTCTCCATTGGAGGGGTATTGGTTTTTGTTTGACACTCTCCTCTGTCCTTTGGTATGAGGCATTGGTGAATTTGTTATCCAAGCAACTCTCAATTCTATTACCCAAGGGAAAACATTTGGTTAAAATAGATATGGTGTTCTAGTAATATTAGTACAATTAGCAGTGCTAATAGCAGCAAGTGATATTTAGTAATTGAAAAACTTTGATAACTATTGATTATTTTTTAAGTCATAGGAGCAAACACTGTAGCTGTATAACAAAACAGATTGTAATTTGGCACTCTCTATGCTAACTAGTTTCATTGAAATCTGTACAGATACCTCCCATTCACATATCAGGAGTCTTCTATGCAGAATAGTTCACCTAAGATACCGTCTGCTGTCTTTGGGCTGTGAGGATCTTCCAGTAGGTCTGTGCCTCAGTCTGAGCTGTGCTTCACCTAGCAGTATAATTCACCTCACTGTGCCTAGCCTGTGATCTCCGCCTCTCCTCCAAGAACCGTATCACCAGACTCAAACTCCTTCTGTTGGGTCCTGCCCCTTAGTTTCTCTGTACCACCAGAACTGCACCCTGTATGTACTAACTAATTCCAGGTTTTGATAGATTCACTGAAATATTATACAGGAACTTCAAGGAAATCTAGCATCAGTACTTCTCAAATTCCAATGAAATTGAAAGAAAATGAATGTTCCCATACTCCTTCCTTGAACTCTATATTTGTTACAGCATTTTTGTCTCTTGTTTAACTTAAATTCATGTTGTTTTATTCACCAAGCCTGTTCACACAATGGCTATCAGAGAAAGGGAGAGAAACAGAGACAGAGAAACAGAGAAAGAAAGACAAAGACAGACAGACTGAGAGGGAGAGAAAGCCAAAGGATCCAAAACATGATAGAGGATTCCAATACTATGCCTGAGTAATATACTTCATTCAATTAAACTCTACTTCCAAAATCTGTGTTTCTTCCTAATAATCTGATAAGGTTGTGAAATCATCTATATATTAATCCATTGAAGAGTTAGAGCTTTCATAATTTAAACACTCTCACACGGTACACCTTTGAGCACTTGGACCTTATGTTGTACATATTAAATGCAAACCATGAAAGTCTGATTAATACTATCATATTTAAGTTTAAGTTGTGCTTTACTTTGTGAATAAAGTGAAGTGATTAGTATATATCACATGAAGTTTGTTAGAGGCAGATGTCAGAATTTCAATTAAAACTCTATCGATATAAAAATCTCTGATATACACTTTGGAAGACCTGTACTTATGAAGGGAAGAAAATATTTAATACAACACAAGGTTAACAACAGTTAAGTTTTACAGTCATATGAAAACTTTTGTACCAGAGCATGTTTAAATCAAAATCTTAATGTATAGAAAACTTATTTTTAATGTATTTGGTACAGAGTCTTTATACATAGCTTGAACTTGTAGTCATCCTCCTGTCCTGTTTTCCTCCTACCCGACTCTGGAATTACAATGATACACAACAATGCCTCATCTTGTTGGCCAGATAAACCCACCCAAGGGTTGGGGCTGGCTTGGCAGGAAGTTCTGGGAATTGAACTTTTATGCTTGTGCTTGCTTAAACATGCACTAAATACAATGAGCTTTCTTACCAAACTGTTAATCTTTTCATGGTGATCAATTTAAATATATCAGTATAATACTGTTTCAATAACATTATTGGGGTGTCACCCATAAGGCTATGGAGATCATTGGAGTTTACTATCAATGAAAACAGGCTGGGATGATATCCCAGGTAGCTCATTATTTTTTTATTAAAGGGAGCCCTGACCAATAATTTTAAAACATTGACATGCCCTCATTTAGTTACTTTGACACATTTCTCTTGATCTCCCAGAAAAACAATTTTAAAATCAAATAGACCATCTGGCAACACTGGTGCAAAACATACATTTAAATAATCAACTCTAATTAAGTTTTGAAAAAATGACTGAAAAATGCTATACAAGAAAATGGAAAAGAAACATAAATAAATGTGATCTCAATTAAAAACAGCTGGTGACTGATACCAAAAATAGATAATACACAATGTAACAGATTAGACAAACAGGCAAATATCTTACCAAATCAGAGTGTACTGATACATACTTTGAGCAAATTGTATAATTTCAAAAGTAAATGTCTTTTATCTATAGTTAACACTTTTATATTTTATTTTATTTTAATAATAATTTTGTGTCCCTTATTTTCATGTAACTTTCAGTTTAGTTGTGTATTCAGATGCTGTCATCTTCTCAGAACTTTGATTCACTTTTTTTTAAAATTCAGGACAAGGTCTACTAGGTGCACAGAGTCTCACTACGTGGATTGGACTCATAGTGAGATTCTCCTGTTTTCAGCCTCCCAAGTGCTGCGATTACAGACACGCATTGCCTGGAATTACAGGCATGCATCACTGTGTCCTGTCTCTTTCTCTGACTGAGCGTGCTCCAGGGGCAGTGATAACATAGCAAGTTGGTCATCAAACTCCTGCTGCTATAAAGAAGCAGGCATTTTAGACTGCTGAGCTACCTGGCCAGTCCTTTATGACTCTCATTTTTATTACTATCTCCAGGACAGTCTGTGTTAAAGCCTTTAACTGAACACAGGTGAGAACTAAACTCATCTTTCTCTATTGAGTATGGCATGATCTCTCAGGAATCAATATCATAAGAGTGAGAAATTTTTTGAAACATGGAATCAACTCCTTCTATGGGCTTGAGACAATGATATAGCTGGAAAGCATGCTCTTACACCCTGAGAAGCCATAGAGCATTGCCTGAAAAAACACAAGCATACCAACTAACCAAAGTGAGCAGCGGGCCTGATTTCTTCCAATGTACAATACAAAGATTGTTCCAAAGGCCCTTCCCAGCCTTTTTTTTCATTAACCTCATTAAATTGCCTTTCTCCTGCTGTAGTTCCATTCCTAATAATATTTAATAAATTCATAGTACATACAGCTATGTGAAATCTATTATGAGGGCTCAATTTTGTAGGAAAAAACTCAAACTTTTGCTTTTTGAGTTGAATTTTGAATGTGTACTGAGCATGCTTAACAGTTCCTTGACCTTGTGGGCCAAAAGAAATCCCTATTTTAATGGAAACAGAAGAAATTTCCATGCAATGATCAACGACATCTTTAATTACCTGATCAGTATAGATAGACAAAAATAATTCCTGAGGAATTATCTACAGAAATGTGGACCCAGTTTGGATAGCCAAATTTAGGAATGTGAGTAATGTCCAATTGCCAGAGATCATAGGGATATAAACTTTGGGGTTTAAATCTCATAGAGAGTGAGAAACATTTTAGTATACATGAGAACATTGCATAACAAGTTCTCCAGCTTGTTTCAGTGTTAAATGCAACTGTTTTCACTAGGTAGAAGCATTTTTATAGAAGTTTGTATGAAAGGCAGAAACTGTGATAGTAGAAAGTAATATGTCTGACTCACCACTTCCCTTAGCCATTGTAATTTCCATTGTAATTGGAAATGAGAATGTAAATGATCACCAAAATAGGGTATATGGTTTGATAAACCTGTAAATTAAAGAGTGTGAAATCAAAGAAAAATATTTCTTGACCAGTGTGTATAATGGCACTTTCAATATGGTACATCATGTAACATGCACAAGCCCTGTCTAAAAAGAGGTAAATGGGAGTGAAAAAATAATCTTGTTAAGGTTTGTGTAACAGACTTTAGTTTACTTTTTTGTCCAGAAGATAAACCCCTATCCTGTATTTGGAAACTTCCCACCTCAAGGTGTTATTTCTACTATGTTGCTGGGATAGGCTCCATCTCTGGTGCCCCACTATCCAGAGGAAATAGCAGTCACTGCTTCTGCAGCCATGGCTGTGATTTGTTTACCAGTAATTTATAAATATTTATAGCAGCCAAAGCACAACACAGCAGTTGTATATAACTAATCAAATATATTCAGTGTAAGTACATTGAAAATTAACACGATATTAGAAACCACAAAGGGCTAAATAAATGCAGTTATATTTTTTGTGAAATCCAATTTAATTTTAATGAAGATGTCAAATATTGCTAATGTACGTGACAGAATTAATTTAATTTTATTCAACAATTCAGAAAGTTTTACAGGAAAGAACATTTAATTATAAAATTTATGTGAGTATGTAAAAGAGTTAAAATAGAAAAACAAATTTGAAACACAACAGAGAATAAGAATTCACACTACCAGCTATGAAGACTTACTATAAAGTTGTACCAGCTTGCTCAATCTAAAGGTTGAGATTTCAAAAGCTTTTGCAAGTTTGTCATTGTTGTATTGGTTATATGAAACTGGGTATTGTGAAATAATTGGCACTAGGAAATGGAATTTACAACAAAATATTCCTCTAGTGGGGCTGCTATATTTTTTCCTCTTGGTATTTAATATTAAAATTGTGCTCTGAAGTGAATCCTCTGTAGTTGTCAGAAGAAGCATATGTCCACTAAGCCACTCACTAATCCATGTCCAAAATGAAAGCAAATAAAAGAGTCAATAAGTGAAACATTTACAAATATATCTGTGGCTGTTGAGCATGTTTTCTCCATGTTTTACACCCATTAATGTCAATATAAACACACCACTGTTATCAACATTGATGCTATCAACGCAGTTCTCCCTCTTTGATACATACAATGAGAAGTTCCCTCTCACGTGCTCTGTCTTCATAGCAGAGAAGATCCCATCTTCAGGTGTCAATATGCCACACAAAATGAAGGTTTCAAAGTTCCTGAGAAGAGATATGGTAGGTGGATGAAAAAAATAAACATAAGAGTCATAATAGATAAAGCTGCGGGGTGGTAGTGTCATCTCTCCAGATGGGAAGAAAAGAACTCAACCAGGGTAGTGCACTTATTTATGGGTTTGGTCAGTTGATATCACATGAAATACCTCTGCTTAGCAACCTGCCCACATGTTAGACTTGCATACCATACATTCATGGATCAGTCACAGCTTTTTCATGTCTCTCATCTTTAGTAGTTGTTCTTTCGATCAGCCATGCTCCACTCCTTCACTTTTAAATGATCTCCAGTTTCAGTTATTCCCCACTCCAAATACATATATAAAAAGATCCTCATCATCACTGGTCAGTTGATAAACACAAATTAAAACAATCTCAGTCTTAAAAAATGGTTACTATCAAGAAATAAACCATTAATAAATACTGTTAGGGCTGTGGAGAAAAGGAACAATTCTTCACTATTCATACAAGCATATTCGTGCAACCATTTTAGAAATCAGTGTGAAAATTCCTCATTATATTAATATCAGCAGTTCCATTTCACACAGCTAATCCTTTTATTTTTTCTTTTTGAAAGAATTAAATGTATCATACTATGGTATGATGCTTTAAAAATATCTATCTATCTATCTATCTATCTATCTATCTATCTATCTATCTATCTATATATATATATATAATGTTTATAGCAGCATGGTGTGCAATATCTAATGCTTGGAAGCAACAAATGTCTGTCAACTCATGAAGGACAATACATGATGTGATTTTTTTGATATACTGGAATATTACTCAACCATAAGAAAATGTAAACTAAATACTTTTCATGGGAAATAGTTGCATATAGATAACTTAATCTTAACTGAAATTAATAAGAAGCATATATAAATATAACATTACCTATCTGGTGGTAGAAACAATATATGTACATAAAGATCAAAATAGATAATAGATATTGGTAAATGAGAAGAAAATTTTCAAATGGGAAGGGGAACTAGGGAGAATGAGAGGTCTAAAGAAGATAAGTTAAAGAAAATAAGAAGGAAAGTATGGGAGCAATGATTTTGTAAAAGTAGGCGAAGAAGAGTAAAAGAGCGTGGAGTGGAGTAGGAAAAACAAAGAATCAAGATGCATCATGTAAAATAGATACATCATATACGTATAAACATACCTTATGATGAGTCTGATCATCATGTGTATCTACACTGTGCCAATGAATTTAATATAGAAAAATAATTGTGTTATAGTTTGTCAGTAAACAGTTTGTACATGATACTTTTAATATCGTTGAATGTACCACTTTGGCCAAGGTGACATAGTTGTGAGCAATTTGTTTACCTTAAATGCCAATGGCTAAAAGCAAAAATAGAATACCTAAAGAATCTCTTGTTTAGTCACTTAAGTTCGCTCTCGTATAGTGGCATTCCTTTTTTAATGACTGAGATCATTTTCCTGTAAATACATCACTGTGTCAGTTGGTGGCTGAATGAGTAATTTTCTACACTATGTACATTATAATATTCTGAACAAAGAAGTAATCAATGGATACTCCAAACTGATGATTTTGCCTTTCTCTGTATAACTCTTACATACATTATTGTATTGTGCAACAGACTTTTATAGTGTAGCAGAAAAATCAGCAAAAAGTATAGTACTATACTGTAGAAATAAACTAAGGTATCTGTTAGGGTTAATCACTGCATAGAGAAAAATCAAAGAAAAATAAAAAGTAAAAAATATTTTTCTTGGTCCATGGGGATATCTCGGTGGACTGAGGGCCTGTCTGGGAAGTGGAAGGACCCGAGTTCTATCCTCAGTATCATCTATGGCCATACCACCCTGAATGCATCTGATCTCATCTATCCCCAGTACAACCCAACATATGGGCCCCAAACCAAGCCAGTCACCAAAACCTTGCCTGAAATCCAAGTGCTGTGGAGTCTGAGACAGGAGTATTACTATGAGTCTGAGCTGCATATAAAGACACTGTACCAAATAATAAATAAATATTCTTTTTCAAAAAGAAATTTATTTATTTTAATGCATTCTTCAACATTGTTATGAAATACAATTAGCCACTCAAGCCAAAATGTTTCTAACAAAATGAGTTGTAAGAAATTTAAAGCTACATTCGTTTCTCTTTTAAATACATTAAAAGCGATTTCATAGTTTTGCCTTTATTTTTTATATTTTATTATTTGTTTATTAATTTTATTGAGAAACAAATAAGAATGAGACAGTTTCAAAACCAATTAGTAGGATACTTTCAATAATTAATACATTGCATAGTGTTTTCTCTGTATTAGAGTAAGTGCTTGTCTGGCAAGTGCAAGGGCCTGAATTGAATTCCCAGTTCTGAAAAAACAAAGGGAAGTTGGTTATTTATTTAATTTTTTGCAAGAGGAGAGAAAAGCACAGAAAGGAGAGAAGAAATGTGGAGCTTGAGGGCCTGACTGGAGAACAAAGTCCATATAGGGCCAGGATGGAGGTGGAGTTTTAGGGTTCGTCTGTGTGACATGACAGATCATGATTGGGCAGAAGGGCAGGAAGAAGAAAACAAGATATTGTAAAAAGGAAGTACAAAGTTGGAATTTGACCTGGTAGGAGGAAGATGATTAGATATCTTCTAGTGCCTGGTACCATATGGGCTTGCCTCCATACTGACTTAGAAAGAAATTATTGAGGCAGAGAAAAACCCATCATTCCTGTCTTTTGGTTACACAGGGCAATGACTCTCTTAAACTGCTGAAAATAGGTGTCATCATGGTTAGAGCCTGAGGGACAAGCATTTTCAGTCATACAGAAAGACACTATTGGGAGTATCTGCAAGTTCTATAATTTCATTGCTGTTAATTGCACAAAAACTGAATCGTATGAAATTAGGAAAGTGTTTTAAAATACAGGGTCTAACTTTTTCACAATGGGTTTGCTTCCAGAGGACAGGTGTAGTGAAAACCACCGCTAAATCAAAGCCAACATGGAAAAGGAAAAGATTCACATTAATATCATCATCATCAAACATCTGGACTTCAGCAAGTCCAACAACATTGGCCATCTGATCTACAAATGCGGGGTCCTTGACAAAAGAACCATTGAAAATTTTGAAAAGGAGGCTTCTGCTATGGGGAAGGGTTCCTTCAAGTATGCCCAGGTTTCAGACACACTGAAAGCTGAGCGTAAGCATGGTATTACCATTGACATCTCCCTGTGGAAATATGAGACTAGCAAATATTATGTGACAATGATTTATGTCTCTGGACAGAGAGACTTCATCATAACCATGATTACAAGCACATCTCAGGATGTCTGTGCTGTTCTGATTGTTGCTGCTGGTGTTGTTGAATTTGAAGCTGATATATCCAAGAACTGCCTTACACACTGGATGTGAAACAACTAACTGTTGGTGTTAAGAAAATGGATTCCATGGAGCCAGAAGAAATATAAGGATATTGTTGAGGATGTCACCACTTACATTAAGAAAATTAGCTACAACCCTGACACCATAGCTTTTGTGCAAATTTCTGCTTGGAATGGTGACAACATGCTGGATCCAAGTGCTAACATGCCTTGGTTCAAATGATGGAAGGTCACTTGTAAAGATGGAAATGCCAGTGGAATTACACTGCTTGAAGCTTTGAATTGCCTCCTACTGCCCACTCACTCAATTGAAAAGCCTTTGAGGCTGTCCCTCCAGGATGTCTACAAAATTCATGGTATTTTCTTTCTTTCTGGCAGGGATTGTTTTTAGACAGGGTATCATGTCTGAATTTCATACTATGAGTAACCACTAGGATGACAAAAATATGTAATGTATTAATTATTAAAACTATCCTACTTATCAGTTTCTCAATAAAATTATTTTCAAAAACAAAAACAAAATTGGTGGTATTGACACTGTCCTTGTGGACCGAGTGGAGAATGATGTTCTCAAACTCGGCATGGTGGTCACCTTTGCTTCAGTCAACGTCTCATCTGAGGTCAAATCTGTTGAAATGTACCATGAAGATTTTAGTGAAGCTGTTCCTGGGGAACAATGTGGGCTTCAATGTCAAGAACGTGTCTGGAAAACATGTCCAGTAAGGCAATGTTGCTAGTGATAGCAAAAATGACCCACCAATGGAAACAACTGATTTCACTGTTCAGGTGATTATCCTAAAACATCCCAGCCAGATCAGTGTAGGCTATGCTCCTGTCCTGGATTATCACAGCTCACACTGCTTGAAAGTTTGCTGAGCTGAAAGAAAAGATTAACAGTCTAGTAAGAAGCTAGAAGATGGGTCCAAGTTTTTTAAACCTGGTGATGCTGATATTGTTGATATGGTTCCAAGCAGGCGCATGTGTGTCAAGAGCTTCTCTGACTACCCACTTCTGGGTCATTTTACTGTTCACAATATGAGGCAGACAGTTGCTGTGGATATCATCAAAGCTGTGGAGAAGAAGGCTCGTGGAGCTTTCAAGTTCTCCAAGTCTGCCCAGAAATGTAAATGAATGTTATCCCTGACACCTGCTGAGTCATAATCAATGGTAGAAGACAGGTCTCAGAATGGTTTCTGCCAACTGGTCATTTAAGTTTAATAGTGAAAGATTCTTTGATGATAACAATGCACTATAAAACCTTCAGAAGGAAAGAACAATATTTTTTGGACCATTTTCCTGTGTGTGGAAGTTTTTACGTTATTAATTTTTAAAACAATAATTTTTAATGGAAACAACTTGACCAAAAATCTGTCACAGAATTTTGAGACCTGTTAAAGTTTAATGAGAAAAAATACAAAGTCTTATGATCAAACAGGTGATGTTATATTTAAAGGACCCATAAAGGGAAGCAGAAAAATGTCCAAGAATTGAATGTATCCTGCCAACATGACAATGGAATAGGGAGGGGGTAATGATATTTCTTTTTATTGTAAGCAATGTTTACTAAGTTTCAAATGAACAAAATTCAAAACAAGAAAGGTACAAAAGCAAACAATGCTCAATTTGCAATATGAAAAATTGGGTTTTCTTACCAGTAGTTTCTTTTTAAATTTTGATGCCCCATTTCTGTTACTATACCCAAGAATTATGTAGTCAGGTTTTCATTCAAACATTGGGAAAAAATAAATTTAATAAAAAGAACGAGCAGATTTCTTAGCTCATGGTATCTGTGCTCCAGCCCTGTGCAAAGACTTTTCACCTTATCTATGACAATCCCACAATCACTTACAAAGTAACAGCACTCTTCATTTAGTGTGACACAGGTGCTCCCTTTTTCAGCTGTCAGTACATCAAGGGCATGTCAGTTCTGGAGTATAACCCTGTGAGACTATTGTTTTGGTTTTATAGTGTGTGAATAGCAGAGGTGATGTCTTCTGTTTTCCCCTGGAAGTACAAAGATAGTTGTTGATATAATTGTTGGGCCTGTATGCCTACAGTTAGTCTGCCCATTCCCATGCCCAATCCCAGGACTGCCAAAAAGCTGGTCTCTACAAGGATGGATATGTGAACTGCATTGGTCCTGCCGCATAATATATATATATATATATATATATATATATATATATATATATATATATATATATATATATATATATATATACATATATATACCTGAGACAGAAGGAATGTCTCAATAGAGATTTGTTTTGATATTTTATATTGAAGATGAGAACCAAGATACATAATCCAGTCCTTTTGGGGGAAAGGCAAATGTGTGCTACCATTTTACAACCTACAAATCATCTCCTGGGAGGACAGATGGCAGTCTTATATGTGGGTGATGTACTGAGTACAGTGAAAAAGTTCTTCTAATTGTATACTCTTGTGTTTGGCCTTTGAAATAAGGCAGGTGAGGTTTGATGGCCACATTTGGGAATGAGGAATTTGAAAATGGCCTACTATGGTTGGAATTTTAGGAAATAACAATTATGTATTATTCCAGTGAGTTACCATGTATAGGTCCTACCGATAGGAAACATAAAGTCAATGTTTAGAAAGGTTGGAGAACAAAGGCGAGCATATCATAGGCATGTGAGAGGAGTGGTGGGATTTCGTGAGTGGTCGTCTATTGGAAGAGTGCAAGGAATAAGTCTAATATGGGAGGACGTGAAGTGACTGAGTTTTATGTTTAGGAAGTTATGGTAAGTGTTCCATGAGGGTGAGCCTGTCACTCCATGTCAAAGAGGATTTCTACTCTTTCAGAGATAGGGAAATAGAGCCCTAAGGTTTGACTAAAAAAAATTGTGAATATGCTATATTAATGATTGAAAAGGTGACTTGTCTGCCATTGTGCCAAGCAGAAAATTAGGCTTAAATATAGCAATCTGTATCCTTTGATATTTCACCTTAGTGAAATACGTGTGGTTTTTCAGCCTGAGGTGTCATAATAATGTACATTGGCATTGACACATTTCTATTGATGAAAGTTGGGAGGCTTGAGTGTGAGGTATATGCCTGACAGCCCAAAATATGTTCCAGTAGAAGAGGAACTTTTTTTTTTTTAATCTTGCCGTATTCTAAATTCATCTATAGGGCCAGGGAGATGGCTCAGTGGAATGAGTGCTTCCCTGGCAAGTGCAAGGGCCTGAATTCAATCCCTACTTCTGCCCCCAAAATAAATAATAACTAAAGTCATCTATATAAGTCCTTTTGGTATACATTCTTTCAGCATGAATGATGGTTTCTCCATCCCTGTAGGTTAATTAAATGGAGACCATCTAGCTGAAAGGAACCATGAGCGTGACCCTGGGATTTTATGGGGTGAATTTGAATGGGCCTATGATTCCTTGATATGACAAGGAAAATTTCATGGTGTCTGTGGGTTCTTTCAGTGGAGTTACAGCTGAGAATGGCCTTCTAAACATAAGAATCAGAAGAAGCAGCTGGGATGGAGTTACTTCAAGTCTGTGCCAAGAAGGGAAGGCTGTTATCCACCTCAAGAAGTTTCAGACAAAAGTATCTGTTCATTATCATGAGAGGATATAGGATTTAGTTCAAGCAGAAAAGAGTAGAAATTGTCATAGCATAGATAACATATAGGAATACAGAAGTTATCTTTACTTGGAGTTAAGAGTCTATAAGGCAAATTGTCCACAGTACTATTCCAAAGAAAAAATAACCAGACTTAAATTATAAGGATAAAAATGGCATAACAATGCATTTGTTAACTTGGTGGCACTCTGAAAGCATAAATAAATTTAAATCAGGTGGGGGCAGGAGTAGGGAGGACCATTCTGGTGAGGTCAGTTGTATCTCAGAGGCTTCTGAGTGATTCAGACAATGCTTGGGTTGGGTGATGTGGAATCAGGGAACAAGACCAAGGACCTTTACCATGGTGCACATTGTGAAAATGAGTGGAGTCCAGACTAACTAGGTTGAACTTCTATGGACTTACAGGTTTTGAAATAAGTCATAACCTCAGTAGTAATAAGAAGGTCAGGTTGTTAAGCCTTTATTGATTGTGGAAAGCATAGGACAGCATGTTGTCATAGCTGATAGTGGAGGTGAGATAAAAGTGATATGGAATGAGATAGGAAGAGGATCATCAGGAGTAGAAAGGGTATGTATGAAGGAGAAATGGTCTGCCATGTAGGAGTTCAAAGGGGGTAACAAAGTTTTAGAAAGAATTCTGAGCTTGGTCAAAGCATGGGAAAGAAGTTGAAGGTAGGCATGTGTAGAAAGCTGCGAATAGCTGCGCCTGAAAGACGGCCCTGGCTTCCGCCTTCCACCCCCACCTGGGGGTGAGTGCTCTCCGTAGCAAACAACTTCTCATTTGGCTAAGGCTAAAACTATGGCGTTGCTTCTGCGTACCTGGACCTATCAGCTGTGCCCACATGGCACTCCAGGGTTGGATGCCCACTGGTTCAAAGCCATGAGCGGGCTTCCCCTGAAGGAGGAAGCAGGCAGGCTAGCTAGCAGGGGAAGAAGATTGTATAGGGGTCCTGAATAAACCGCGGAAAGAAGAGCTGGGTGTCGCTTCTTCCTTGCTGGCGAGGTTGCGCGCGACAGGCATGATATAAACGTAAAATAATCTTCGACAACAAATACTGTGAAATTCATAATACTTTCCTCAGTGAAATTTTAAAGCACTCATAATTTTTCTGTTTTGACACTACTTTGTACTCTCTTTAAAAGTAAAAAAAAAAAAAAAATGGAGAGAGTGACCGGCCTGAGAAACTCAGGAGCAATTTGTTGGCAACTCCCCAGAGCCCCTGCCATCAAGCCCACCCAGAGAGTGGGAATTTCCCCTGCTCTCTCGGCTTTCCGGTTTGGTGAGTGTGTGATGAGTCTGAGGAATAGCCGTTGGCTTCTCCCCACGCAGCGCATTGCACGGAGCCCCCGCCCCCAATCCTGCTGAGTTAGCAATCGGCCTGAGACATCCAGGTCTGACTTGCAGGCAATTACCGGAGCCCCTGCCCTGAAGTCCACTGAAAGAGTGGGAAATTTCCCTACTATCAGCATCCCAGTTTGGTGAGTGTGTGGTGAGTCTGAGGGAGAGCGTTTGGCTTCTCCCCATATGCCGTTCTATTCAGAGCCTTGATGCCAAGCCCACAGAGCTAGGAACCAGCCTGAGACATTGAGACTGAACTGTTCAGTAATGCCCCGAAGCCTCTGGATCCCAAGCCCACTGGGCAAGTGAGAACATTTCCAACTCTATGGGCACCTGTTCCACATGACTGTGGTTAGGTGAGTGTGTGGTGGAGCCTTTGGCTTCCTCCTGTACACACTGCACAATCGAGTGCCTCAGTCCCAAAGATATCCTGCCCAGAGACCTGCCTCAGACACCCCAGTCAGGACTGAGTGGCAATTCACCAGAGCCCCTGTCCCCAAGCCATCCATGGGAGTGAGAACTTCAGTGACTCTCCTGGCACTCAATCCACCCCAGTTCAGCCTGGTGAGTTTGAGGCAGAGCTTCTGCACTCCACAGAGCTCCCCCGACTGGGGAAGAAACAGAGGGGAAACACAGGCTCACAGTTGTACCAGAAGATCAGCAGCAAAAATGAAATGAACACAACAGCTAGATCCAGGCCAGGCATAACTGGATAATCTCAAACTTAATAGACTGAAACTCAAATCTCATTACATGCTAAGGTTATAACTGCACCAAAGCACTACACCAAAAGTCAGAGGGCAGTGCTACAAAAATGACAAGGACAAGAAGAAAAATGCAATTTCAGGCCTCAAGTCCACAAATAAGTGTAGAGGACACTATCTCACCTGAAATGAACGGATTAACAGAGAAGGAAGCAAAGAAACAACAGCAGAAAGGCATAGAGGAACTCAGGTCAGAATTAACTCCTGAATTACAAAAAGAAATAATTGAATACATACAATCTGAAGTAATGAATCAAATCAAGAAACACATGGGGGAAACCCAATGCCCACTCAAAAAAAGTGCAGGTAACACTATTCCAGCTGAAACATGTAAATTGACAGCAGCGGAAGCAAAGAAACAACAGCAGAAAGGTCATGAGGAACTCAAAGCTGAAATTATTTCTTAAATAAAAAAAAGAATTGTTTGAAATCATGGCATCTGAAGTAGAGAAGCAATTCCACAAATATATAGAGGAAACCCAATTTGGAAGAATCTCTGCAGTAAAAGTATTAATAGCAATGTCTAAAGAAGACATAGATAAATAAATAGAGGAATTCATAAATATGATGGATTCCTGGAATGAGCAATACAGAAAAGAAATAGAATGTATGAAGCAGAGTCAAAGAGATATAGAATATCAAAAATTGTCCATCGTGAGTCTACAAAACCATTTCAGTGAAAGTGAAGACAAAGTTTCATATCTTGAGAACGCTGGGGCAGCTAGTGAAAAGGTTAGAAAATATGTATTAAAATCAATGAGAATGCAGGAAAAATAATCCATCACCTGCGAGATGACATCAGAATGAACAATGTGAGATGAATTGGCATCAATGAGAAAGAAGGAGTCAATACAAATGATATAAAAAGAACATGGGCAGAAGTAATCACAGAAAACATCCCAAATATGAGGAAACAAGCCAACATTCACATAACTGAAAAATACAGAACACCAAATAACTTCAACCCAAGTAAAAACACACCAAGACATATACTAGTCAAGATCCCAGAAATCCAACACAAGAATAATATACTGAAAGCTGCTACAGAGAAGAATCAGATCACATTCAAAGGAAAACATATCTGAATTACAGCCGAATTCTCTACACAAACCTGGAAGGCAAAGAGAGCATGGAGTAGAGTTCTTCAAGTCCTATATGAAAACAAATTCCAGCCCAGACTATTACAGCCTGCAAAACTCTCTTCAAAATTTCATGGAGAAGTGAAATACCTCCACAACAAAGAACAAATAAAGAATTTCACGATGACAAGGCCATCTCTACACAAACTAAGGAAAGATGTTCTGGAGATGGACCACATTGACAAGAACTCCAGGAATGAGAAGTGAAGCAACCTACTGAACAGGAGAAATAATTAAATACAGTATAAAAAGGAGTAAAACAACAGCACGTAAATATCATGACAATCATAAGTCAACATATTCTAATTATAACTATGAATGTAAATGGACTCAATTTAACAATTGAGAGAAATAGACTGTCACAGACTATTAGGAAACAAAATGCAGACTATACTGTATACAAGAAGCACATGCCCAAGCACCTGGGAAAAAAGCAAGAGTCGCAATTATGTTCCCAGATAGTTTCAACTTCAAACAAAGAAAGATCAAATGATACAAAGACTGTGATGTCGAGTTCCAGCATCTAAGTTAGTTGAATGTCAATGGAGGGCCCACCTTTGACAGGTGTAGACAAAGGAAGGGGTGTAGAAAGAAAAAATCATGATGTGTGTGTATGCACAGTACAGTTGGGATAGATAACACTGTGCTTCTACATAATTCTATGAGAGGCAAGATCTGCACTAATGGTGGTTGGACAGGATATTATGTCGGCTTCTAGTACTACGGTCATCCACTAGGAAAATAATTATTGAATTTTTGATATAATTCAGGTATAAAAAATAAGATAAGTAAGCCGCTACACTCATAATTCACTGATAAGAGATATCTGCTAAAATAATATCTGTAAATATAACATCTTGTATGCACCTTGTACAATACCAAAACGTTATGAAAACAGTTTGCAATGTATTAATTCATCGAATGTGTACGGTTAAGGTGTCTTGAAACTGTCTGATTGACATTTGTATTTTAATAAAATAAAAATAAATGAAAAAAAAAAAAAGACTGCCACTATATATTGGTTAGGGGAAAATTTCAAGAGGAAGAGGTAACATTCATAAATATCTATTCACCAAACACAGGAGCACCCAACTTTGTAAGACAAAACTTAAGGGACATCAACAAGCTAATATCCAAGACCACAATCTTAACAGGATCCCTTAACACTCCCTCATATCAAAAAGATAGATCAACCAGACAAAAAATTAACAAGGAAGTAGCAGAATTGAACCATAGTTTGGAAAAAGCGGACCTGTTCGATATACACAGTGTTCAACACAACCATAGCTGAATACACATTTTTTTCAGCTGCACATGGGGCATTTCCTAAACTAGGCCACATCCTGTCTGGCGCTGCTCCCGTCCCGCGGAAGAAGACACTTAGACACTCTGAAGCGGGTTCAACAAGCCTTTATGGATCGGGATGCAAGCCTCTACATGCGTCCGCTAGCAGCGGCGTCCAACGTGCAAGCAACAACGGATTTCCTGGTATAGCAGACTATATAGATTTCACAGACCAATCACAATCATACACGTGTTCAGATGTCATTGGCAGGATCATAAAAACGGCGGGCTTTTCCCTGGATAGGAGGAGCCCAGGCACGGTAACAAGAACCAGAAGCCGGATGTAAGCGCCATCTTGGCAGACACGATGGGCGGGGGAGCGAGGAGCGGTCGCCATCTTGGAATGGCTCCCGACAACATCCAAGTCCATAGATCATGATTAAATGTATGCAACAAAACAGAAATAATCCCATGCGTTTTTTTGAACACATTGAAATAAAACTGGAAGGAAATGACAAAAGAAACCTGAAAAAAACCCACGAAATTCATGGAAATTAAACACCCTACTTCAGCAATCAGTGTGGCACAGAAGAAATGAAGCAAGGAATTCAACAATATCTACAATTCAATAAAAATTTTACCATAACTTACCAGAATTTATGGGATGTAATGAAAGCAGCTCTTAGAGGGAAAATCATAACTGTGAACTTACACATTAGGAAAACACAACAGGAACAAATAAAAACCCTAATGTTGCAACTCTGACATCCAGAAAAAGAAGAGCAAAGCAAACCCAGAGCCCAAAGATTGGAAAAAATCACAAACAATAAGCAGAAATAATTTCAATTGAAATGAAGACAACAGTTCAAAAAATCTACAAATCAAAAAGTTGTTTCTTATAAGACTAAATAATGTTGATAAGCTTCTAGCCAACCTTATCAAAAAGAGGAAAGAAAACATTCAAATACAAGCAATAAGGAATGAGAAGTGTAAAATCACCACAGACCCAATGGAAATTCAGAAGATTATAAATAGTTACTTCGAGAAACTTTAAGCTCATAGAATAGAATGCACAGAAGAAATGGACAGATTCCTCAAAAGGTACACATTACCAAACCTGAACCAAGAAGGTATGACAACGCTCAATAAGCCAATAACAGCTAACAAATAATGAAACATAATAAAAAGCCTACCAACAAAGAAAAGTTCAGGTCCTGATGGATTCACAGCTGAATTCTACAAGAAATATATAGAAGATATAATCCCTACATTCCCCAAACTCTTCAATGAAATTGAAAAGGAAGCAGTCCTCCCACAAAACTTTCTGTATGCAAGTGTTATGCTGATATCAAAAGCAGGGGAAGACACAACCAAAAAAGAGAACTACAGGCCAATCAACCTCATGAACATAGACGAAAATACCTCAATAAAATCCTAGCAAACAAAATACAGCAAATCATCAAGAAGATCATATACCATGAACAAGTAGGATTCATCCCAGTGATGCAAGGATGGTTCAATATTCACAAATCTGTAAATGTAATACATTATATTAATAGACCAAAATCTGAAATCCACAAGATCATCTCAACTGATGCAGAAAAAGCATTTGACAAAGTGCAACAGTCATTCATGTCCAAAACCTGACAGAAAATTGGAATAGATGGACTCTACCTCAACTTGATAAAAGCCATCTATGACAACCAAAAAGCTAATATAATCCTAAATGGTTAAAAACTGAAATATTTAACTCTTAAATCAGGTATAAGACAAGGATATCCTCTACCGCCCCTCATATTCAGTATAGTTTCAGATTCATTAGCTACCTCCATTAGAAAAGAGGGAGAAATAAACGGAATAAGAATAGGTAAAGAAGAAGTTAAATTATCACTATTTGCAGATGACATGATATGTTACTGGAAAGCCCTAAGAATTCCACGAAGATGTTACTAGAATTGATACACAAATTTAGTAGCATAGAAGGATAAATTATCAATACTCCAAACTCAGTAGCATTCCTCTCCACAGATAACAAACAAATTGAGAGTGAAAATACAGAAACAATACCTTTTACAATAACACCATGGAAAATGAAATACCTTGGAATTCACTTAAACAAGGAAGTCAAAGAACTTTTCACAGAAAATTACAACACGCTAAGCAAAGAGAGTATAGAAGATTACAGAAAATTGAAAGATATTCCATGCTCCTGCACAGGAAGAACCAACATCTTGAAGATGGCCATACTCCCAAAATTGTTGTACAGATTTAATGCAATCCCTATTAAACTCCCATGAACATACATTTCAGACCTAGAGAAATCATTCCTAAAATTTAGTGGGAAGGCCAAAATACCTAGAATAGCAAAGGCAATCTTGGTCAACAAATACAAGGCAGGAGGCATCACAATTCCTGACTTGAAACTATAGTACAAAGACACTATGATAATATCAGCGTGGTATTGTCCACAAAACAGACCAGAGGATCAATGGAACAGATTACAAGATGCCGAGGCTTCTTCAAACGCACTCACTCACCTGTTCTTCAACAAAGGGGCCAAGCACACTTATGGGAAGAAAGAGAGCCTTTTTAACAAATGGTATTGGAAAAACTGTCTTTCTCCTTGCCCAAAACTAAATATCAACCCAGCTTTATCACCATGCATTAAGCAAAAGTCAAAATGGATGAAAGATCTAAAGATTAAAAACAGAAACACTCAATCTCCTTGAAGAGAAATTAAGAGAAACCACTGAAGATATAGGTGTAGGCTGAGTTCATGAGCAAACATATGTTTGCTCGGGAAACACTTGAAAGAGTCAACAACTGGGATCAAATCTTCTTGAGCATTTTCCTCTCATTGAAAGAAATTGTCAACAAAGTGAAAAGAGAGCCCACAAATTGTGAAAAAATCCTAACTAATAAGCAATCAGATACATGGCTGCTCTCTAGAATATGTAAAGAACAAAGATATATTAGGGCCTTCAAATTTAAAGACACAATCCTGAAATTGGCATCTGAGGTGAGTACACATTTCTCACAGGACAAAAT
The DNA here is from genome assembly GCA_004027165.1 of Ctenomys sociabilis. Taxonomy (NCBI): domain Eukaryota; kingdom Metazoa; phylum Chordata; class Mammalia; order Rodentia; family Ctenomyidae; genus Ctenomys; species Ctenomys sociabilis. The sequence goes on from PVKA01026729.1 coordinate 29,679, forward strand.
CGGAGGAGAGAATAAAGATATGAAGGAGTCATCACTTAGAATTGTGAGAAGAAACTGAGCCTTATCTACATTCTGAGTCATCACTGGGAAAGCAGAGGAGCTCTCCCAGTGGAAGGTAGGACATGGTAGCCCAAATGCCCCTGATGATAATACAGACATAGTAGTCTTGTACAGTAACCACCTTTGGGCCCATGGTTTTCAGTAAAGACAAAAATGAAACAAGAACTCCCAGAAAACACGGAGGTTCATGTAGGAGGATCAGAGGTGGCCAGTGGTAGATAAGAGCTTGAAAGGGCAAATGTCCAGACAGAGATTGAAAGGCTTGTTAATGAGGAGGGCCGAGACCATTTCAGGAAAGTCCCTTCAGATAGGGGCCACAGTATATCAGAGAAAGAGCCTCATTGGTAGGGGTTCCCAAATCAGAACAGGGAAAATTCTCCCTCCCCTAGGAGGCCTCATGTCCTGCTCAATCTGAGTTATGACAACAAATGTTGTACTTAATTGATTCAAAGAGAAAAATAAAGAAAAATAAAAAGTAAAAAATGTCTTTACTGAGGGAGTGGGGAAGACCACAGAAAGGAGAAGAGAGATGTGGTGCTTCTGAGGGCCTGACTGGGGAACAAAAGCTATACAGGGCCAGGGTGGAGGTGGAGTCAATGTGTGTGATGTGCCTGATAATGACTGTGCAAGAAGCCAGGAAGAAAAAAATAGGATATCATGAAAAGTAGGAAGTTACAATTTCACAGGTCTTTGCAAGAAAATTGCATGATACCTTGTCATGGGCTGTAAGCTGCCAGGTGGACTTAAGAGGGGCATTGACATGGACTCTATGTCTTCAAATGCAATTACACAGAAGACTAATGTGAAAGGAAAGAAGTTAGCTGGATTCTTTGGGCCTTTAATGTGAGGACAGATTACCTCCACTCTTTTTACATTTAGCTTTGTTGGTGACTAATACAAAATAATTTTATAAATTGTGTGTAATGTACGAAATTGTATCACTTACAAATACTGAATACATTGACCAATTTGAAGCTTATACAATTGTATGAATAGCTAAAAAGATAAAAACAATAACATAGAAATGATTAGTGTATGTAGAATAGATTAAAACAGAAAACAAAATAGAGGCACTAGGGAATAATATGTATACCCTTAGTGCACAGCATAAAAAGGAACTGTATTCCAAAAAACAGTCCCAAACAGAAATCTACACTAAAAATTCTAATGAAACTCTATTCAGTCAAGACAACCAATGTGAAGATAGGATAATGGAGTTAGAAGACTGAGTTTCCGTTGGTTGTCAAAAAATGAAATATATCTCAAAAATAATAAGGGGCTATGCAAAATCAATCCAATGGCTGCTAGATAACAGAAAGAAGCCTAATCTAAGAATAATTGAAATTGATGAAAAAATCTTAGAAGTATTTTTTTTTTTTTTCTGGAACCGGAGATTGAACTCAGGACCTTGTGCTTGCCAGGGAAGCACTTATTCCAGTGAGCCATCTCCCCAGCAAAATAAAAAATAAAAAAAAAAAAAAATAAAAACTTAGTATATTCAACAAAAGACATGAAAAAGATGTTTAAAGAAGTAACCATACAGTCTGCTCTCTGGACCCCTCTAGACACAGCCCAAGCCCAGGCTCAGTGAATGTGTGGGAGAGATTTCGGGCTCCCCTGTGCCTGCTAAGACTCTA